>JABUQX010088512.1:0-39461 GCA_015478945.1 Trachelipus rathkii
AAGCAGAGAGAGAAACTTTTTGTGTCTTTACCGACAGAGAAACGAGAGAGGACCATCTCGCCTTCTCTACATACGCCACGTCTAATCTCTCTCTCTACTCCTGCCGTCGTCCTCGTCACTCCATCCACTCTCATAATAATTAACCTATAAACTACATATCATATATCTAATAATATATAAATACATATCACCATATATATAATTATTATTTATTATTAAATTAAGTAACTTTTACAGCTGATTTTGTAGGAATTTATATATATATATAAGGTAATATATAGATAACGCTATATAGCTATTACGACACAAGAGGGAAAAGATTGTCATTCCCATAAGGAGCTTCGTGTTCGTGCCATGGTAGACCTTAATACCCTGAAGCGCGTGACGATCAATCGATCCAACGTCAAGTACTCTGTCATGGGTTCACGTTTGACCTGCTGACGTCAGACAGTTGCTGCGTACTTTTCACGCTTTGGCGGTACATAATATCAGGTGATAACTACGTGTACTATGATAATATATTAGGATATCTATATCACTATATTATATACCTATTACTACTATACAATACTACTATATCCCCCCGACTCACTACTAACCATATATATATCTAAACAATATATATATAATTACCTAAGAGCGCTATATATACTGGAGTATCACCACATACATACCTCCAGATCATCCGGAGGACGTAAAGAGAGAATGGAGATTAGAATCTCAAGACCCCTACACTATCTACCTATCACCTAAATCTACTATATATATACCTACTATATATACTCACTACCCCAACTCCACTCACTCTACACTCACATCCCATACCCTATACACCTATCAATAATACTACCTCAACACCATACTCACTATACTTATATGATCACTAGCTATACCCCTACTGTAAATCAACTCTACCAAATGGTCTTCTGAGACTTTACCTAGAGATACACACGTAATAGATTGTTCCCCTCTGCGCTAATCAAATGTCCCAAAAGTAATACATACATCATTTTTGGGACTTTTATTGTTTTTTTGGGGTATACTCCACTAGAAGACATACCCCACCGGGTCATTCCCCCCCCGCCTGCTCAGGAGTCGGGGTCTACTCGACGGCCTCGTAGGTGGACTCACGGGGAGCGGACCTAAATCCCCCTCCGGGGATAGGTCTTCCGACCACACCCGCTCTTCCCTCTAGGTCTATGCGCGTAGGTTCGCGGGGGTTCCCATGCCGACAAATCCCCGTCCGGGCGTCATGAACACGTCCCCTCTCCCCCTTCGTCCCATCCGGCTCGAGCCCCCTAAAAAGGGCCTAACATACTACCCACTACGATACTATAACCCCCCATAACTATAATACCCCTCCTCTAATATACCTACCTACTTACTACTATATATACTAATTTTATAACTATAACTATACCACTATTATACTACTACTATCATCCCACCTCATACTCACCTACTATCATAACCACTCGACTATCAGTCACACCGCACGTCACACCCCCCCCCCTATACCTACTCATCACACTATACCCTATACTACCTAACTTACCACTACATACTATTTAAATACCTTACCTCAACACAGTTCTGTCGAAATCTCTTCTGACTGAGCGGCTTTAAACACAATATTTCATTACACAAAAGTTCGATCTTATTGTCAATACCCTTTTTGCAGAAATTCGGGCAACACATTCTCTCGCTAACTAGCCGATTTTGCATTCCTTTCTCACACAATCAAAAGCCTTCATCATTTACTGTCCCTAATCTTAAGTTCGCTGGTTAACCCTAACTCTCACATTGCAATGACCTCACAGTGTTCACTCAATATCGTTTTTGTCTTTCTACGATTAAACCATTGTTATACTTGTACGCAAGGCAATAAAGTACTCCCCTCTCGTCACCTATTTATTATATTATTTTATAGAAACAAATTGATATTAATTCAGTCCATCTTAATACACGCCACTTTTAATAGACACTGTCTACATAAAGACGATAACCCTAATCACAAACATATAAAAACTTATATCTCATATTAGCCTCCAATAGTTCTCATTCATATTAAAAACTGCCATGTTGCACCCTAAAGTTTCATATATTCTATAATACTTCCCCATTACTTCGCCAGATTCTCATACACCACTATGCGAAAGGCCAATAAAGTAGTTTCCTCTTCGTCACTATTTATTATTTTTTTATAAGACATAAATTTAGAATAAATTCACTTAAGTCATCTTATACACGCACTTCTTACTCGACAATGCTTCACATAAAGACGCATTACCACACTATACACACTAAAAACTAATAATTATTTTTCAAGTTTAAAATTTATATTAATACATACGTGGTGAGCTAGTTTATAAATAAAATTGTTTAAATATATTGCAGATTTTTATTTTTTACCTTCTTCGAACATTACTAATATTTAATATATTATATATATAATTTATACTATAATATATACATATATATCATATATATATATATATATATATATCTACATTAGTAACCAACTATTCATCAACTACTTACTAATAATTGTTACATATGAATTAACATAACAGAAGTGGTGCACGTCAGATGATACCGTCAGTTTACGCCAACACTCCCATCTCCAACGAGTATCGGACGATCGACTCAGCATTTCAGCTATACCGTGCACCTTACGGAACGAAGCTCGCTTCTAAAATATATAATAATGCATACTACTATTACCTATATACTCAACCCATACAACTATATCTAGTGTACCACATACTTAGATATACTTGCTAAACTCATTTACTTTCTTTCTTCCTAGTTCTCTCATTATACCTATATCCTCTATCCTCTTATCCTGGCCCCTAACTTCCTCCATACAACTCCAGCAACTATCAATAGACATAGACATAGCAAAAATATAAAGGCAGAAAAATACAATTATAAAATGAACTAAAATTTTCACTTGCCTCTGCATAAGTCACCCCCAACCTCCCCCCCCCCGTCACGAATGCGAACAAACTGACTTTAGTGTCTCTATACCACAAGTGAAAAGAAGCTGCACATTTACGTGAGACAATTATTATTGCGGGCTTGGAAAACAAGTCGCTCCAGATTAAATCTTTAATATGAATAACAAATTCCAAGTCTGCTAATGACAGATATAAAAACAGACACAAGCCTGTGCAACAACATATACCAAACAAGTAGTATATGGAATTTGATTCTTTGATATTATCCTAGTTTGCCACTATATTCGTCTTTAATTTTTGATCAAGAATTATACACAGTTGACTTTTCTTTAATTCCAAGGGCGGCAAACAATAGAGCCCAACATCTCTATATATTATATATATATACCTATATCACTATCATACTACTATCACCCTATCATATATATCAACTATTATACCCCTTTGGCAATTTTGTTAGACTAAATTTCTTTTACATCTTTTATAATCCATGTAATTATCACATATATAGCTATATTACCTAACCTACCGCTTACAGAAGTCTACTACTAACACTATATATATAATTATATACCCTCCTAGAACTAACCTATAGTAACGCCACAGCGAAACTTTGACAATTGGACAAAATAAGATTAAAAATTCTGTGTACTACTCCCTTCCTTACATCTCGAATTTTATTTCTTTCCTTATGCTATTGCAAATTTCGCTCTTACACAAACAAACAATTCAGATCACTCTCCTTCACTCTCTGACTAAAAACTATTATCATATTTCTATCCAAACATCCTCTAACGCCATGGCATTCTCTTTAATTAGGTTGGAAGCGCTCTGAGCAGCCTCACGAGCCCCTATACTGACAAGCGCCACTGTACTATATACTCACCTACTACTACTACCATCATAGTCACTACTCACTTATTTAACTACCATCATTCACATACTCATATCATCATCACCCTATTCACCTCTATCATTCACTCCTACTACCACCTTCTAACACCCCGCCCTCATACCTATGATATACTATTATAACTACCACTAACCCCCTCCTATATGACTACCTAACCTAATACATATTACTACCTATATATACTCCAGGGCATGTTTCGTTTTACGACTATTCCCTGGTTTTAACCAACTCAGAGAATTGTACCTTCTTTTTTTCCGCTTTTCTTTCTTTCTTCTTTATTGTTTCTTTATGTTCCTTTTTTTTTAAAAAATTAAAAGTAATCCCCCAAGAACTAACGGCGAACTGGTCCGACCCAAACTTGTATAAAAAAAAAAAAAATCTGAGTCTCTATTTACGAATGTCCTCTAACCCGATAACTACAGCTAACCTTCTCACCTCAACGACATCCACAACAAACATTTAAGTTATAGGCCTATATAGCCTACATCTACACTTAACCTAACCTACACACTAATCTACCGCCTAACTTTCAGCCCTACCTTATCTCAGCTAACCTACACTACTAACCTCAACATCACCACTACACCCTACCCTACCACCCAATTTACTATTCCAGCACCCTGAGTTATCAAAAAATACAATGCGGTTCCACCGCAAAACCACTCTAGCTCAACCCCATAATTTTTCAAAAAAAAAAGATACATCAAAAACATGCAACTTGGTCCGTCCAGCTAATTCCTAAAAAAACTGCAATAACTTTTATTTATTTTTCCTCTTGGGTAAAAACACAAAATAATTTTTAAGTGATAAAGTAAATAACATCTGTCTATAAAGCGGATTCAGTCCTTGCAAGCTTATATTCCTGACGCACGAACGAATTCTTCCAAGACAGATTTATCTTTCCCAATTCTTCACCAAGTTCATTAACTTTTCACAGAAACTTCTTGATATATTACCAAAATACCCAGCCACACATTATTCATCTATATTCCTTATTTCATAATTTCTAAATTGATGCACTTTATCAAAAAACTCTTCCCGTTTTATAGTTTATTTAGATTTTTTTCGCTGCATCATATATACTATCCACTTATATATACACCTACTCCATAATATTATATATACTTCCATACTATACCATATACCTGATACTATATATATAATATCATACTATAATTATATATATATATTATATATATACCTCATACTAATATATAATACCCTTCCCTTATTTCCAGAGCACTGCTACGGCGTAGAAACCCTAATTCTTGGAGGGGCGTGTACTCAATTAACGTACCAATTTGTACTCTCATCTTCTCTCCCCTCTCATCTCTCTAATCTACTCTCTCTTTCCATCTAATTTATAACTATATATATACTATATATATCTATATATATACTACTATAATATATATAATAATATATACTAATAATCATATACCTATTATCATATACCATAATACTACTATACTATATCATTATAAATATATCTAATACTCTCACATTTGGTAAGGCCAGACATTCTTGCCGCAATTCTACTACGGTGTTTTAAAAAATTGAAACCAGGCTTAAACCTTAAAGCCTGACATTGCTCCGAAACGCAGCACTTGAAATTTTGCAATCATGGGTGGTTGGAATAATAGACAAATGTGAGTATGTTTCAGACTTATAGCCAGTTTATTTACATGTAGATTGAAGCACTATGCCAGTCTAAATCTGGGTCAAGACGTTGGATGGAGAAAGGAATGAGGCTCTCCTGAAAATTTCGAGTCGCAGGAACTCTCATCCAAAGAAGGAGAGGGTACGTAGACTAGGAAAATTAAAGGAGCAACTGTAAATTCAATGAAGTTGTAGTAAGAATAGAATAAAGGAGGTGTTTGCAATAAGAGTTCCGAGCCGGATTAGAAATATTGAGAGAGTTTATAGAGTAGCAGAGAGTTATTAAGTGTGTCCCTACAGCCATGGACCACACTTTATCAAGTGAGAAGCAATATGTGTAGACCCACCCCTGATATGTGATTCAAGCTCTATGCAAGGTCGAACAGCAACCCAATGCAGATCTAGCAACTGGGGGGAGGTGAGAAAGCAATTGTTTCAGAAGGACCCTTTGGAACACCAATTTCTAGAAACTTTTTTAGAATAGCAACATAATGGTACGATAAATCTAAGAAGATAACGAGAAAGCAAAATATACAATAATATTAAGAACAAAGAAGGTTAGAGTTGTGTTTTTCAAAAATGAAAAAATATAAATATTTGGGTGGAATATATGGCTCAATTAGATAGCACGAAGAAGCCAAAGTTTTCAATAATACTTTTCTTGAAACACAACTTAATTTGAAAGCTTCTCTGCCACCCAACAACCCACACCCCCCCACACAACAACCAAAAACTACAACAAAAACAAAAAAATAAAAAACACAAAAAAAAAAAAAAAACAATAAAACACAAAAAAAAAACCAAAAAAACAAAAAAAAGCTAAAGTCCAACACATTAGAAATTGCAAAACACCAAAACATAAAAAAAAAAAAAAAATAAAGATAAAGGATCTGGTAGATTGCTTCAAGGCTATCTTCAAACCCGACATCATTATCAAAATTTTAGCATACTAAAAAAAAAAAATAAAAAGAAAAGAAATGAAGGTCATCTTTCAAAATTCTGAAATGAAGTTAATGAAATGATGATAAGTGTTATCACCAAGCCTACCCAGCTGGAGATTAGACAAAGTAAGATAGAAATTATTGATGCAATAAAGAAAAAAAAAGAAGAGTTTCGGAGTAGAACACATTCTAGATGATTTAAGTATGTGAATATGATAAGTGAATAAATGGTGGTCATTGCATAAGTAGTTCATAAAGAACGCATTAGAACGACAAGAAACATTAAAAACGCTTCGCTACAGGTTTTACATCGATAGCCTATCAACTATGTCTCAGCAGCGACAGAAAAAAGCATTCGCATCGAAATGCCCGGGAAGAAGAAGAAAATACGCAGAGACACCCAAAGAGACATCGGAAAGCATAACGCCACGGCAAGATCTACAACAGCTCTGCAACGCGGTCCCTCTATGGAAAAGCAATACTCGACAATAGAGATAAGATCAGAAGAATTCAAGACTGGTATTTAAATCTTCTTTGGTTAAATAGACTTCTGATTAACTTTTTAGGCACCCAACAGAGGTTAAGACGACCAAGGACTATGTTGGATTTTGTTGCAACTTGGGAGTGGCGCTTCCTTTCAATCTACAGGCCTGGAATGAATGTATATTCTTTCTTAACCAAGCAGGAGGGCAAAGGTTCGACTGTTGGGAACTAGGCCACGAAGTGAGGAAAACAAGTATAACCAAGACCGCAAGCCCAGTATAAACACCAGCATCAAAACGGCCAACAAAGTTTATGAGGAACCAACTTTAGGGATCCACACTTCCAACACTCTCTCGGATCCCTACCCTTAAGTGTTACAGACCACCCCTCACCAGACGAAGATGAAGAAAAATACCATATACTTTACATGAGTCTGAACAGTTAGAAGCAAGAGAGGGCGGAATAGCTCTGGAACCGTCTTAGAGTGGGTAATTCAGCAGAGAAGATATTCAGTAACAGTGTATCTTAAAGGCAAAAATTTGAATGAGAGATGTCTTCAGATTGGGAAAATTAAATGCTGAAGTTGACATTTTTTTAAATTGCAGAATGTTCAGAAGAGTGTGACATAGAGGAAACCAAGAAAGAGTGTTGCTCTTTCTTAAAAATCAGAAAAATCATTTTAGGATTCTCGAGAGCTGACTTTTTGGTCACTCCCCAGAATGAAATGTGTTTCTCTCCCCTGGATTTGAAGACAACGATCATAATTATACTGATAAACAGTTCCATGCACTAAGCTTAAAGTATAGAGAATTAGCAATGTATGCCTATATATTTATATATATATATATATATATATATACTATACTAATATACTAATATATATTATATAATACATAATATTATAATATATACTATATATATATATATAACTATTTATATATATATATACTATATACTAGACTATATATTAATATAATTTATATATAACTATAAAAATATATAATATACCTATATATATACTACTATAATATATATTATAATATGTATATTATAATATATTATAAGTACTATACCTCTTATATATATATACTACTATTAATCAATATACTACTATATACTCTCCTACATATAATACTACTAATTATCACACTATATATACCTATATATATACCATTTACATATACTATATAATAAAACTCATTTACTATAACATCATCACTACTACTACTATATATATATATATATATATATCATATACTATATATATATTATATATATATACTACATACTTATACTATTATATATATATCTATATATTATACATATATATATATATACCATATAACTACTATACGTATATATATCACTATATATACATATATATACTATAGGGCAGTATAGCTACCTTCTTCATTATATATACTATATACTATACTATAATACAATCATCTATATATATATATAATACTATATATACATATACTACTATACTAATATACTACTATAAAAATATAGAAAATCTCTCAATACTACTATATATATAGTAGTATTATCAGACTACCTACTACTAATAATAATACTAATATATATATATTATATTTATATATCTATATATCTCATATATATATAATACTTCACACTGGTTTTAATATAAATATAATTATACATAATATACGAAAACATATATATATATATAGTACTCTATATTATACTATTATATATATATATTATATATCTAATATACAAAACCTATTATATAATATTACCTACATAATAATAATATAATTATTCTATATATATATTATATAACCTATATCTATAAATTTATAAATATTAATACCCCTATCATACATAATACCACTATATAATATATATCATAAATAATATATATATTTCATAAATATAAATATAAATAACTAATATATATTATATATATTTATATAACACTATATAATTATATCTACTACATATCACGCTTACTTTTGGCTGGAGCAGCATATAATAAACAATACATATATACCAAATAATAATATATTATATAAATAATACTATAAATACCAAATAATTATATATAACTATATATATAAATATATATATATATTATATATATATATATAATATTATATATATAATAATATATATTTATTTTTTTATAATAAAGATTATGGCAAACTAAATTAATAAATGAAAAGTAAGTTAAGAGTTGAAATTTTAAGAATAGTCAGATTTGTTTGGTTCGGTCTTGGGAATATCGAAAGAAACCATACGAAGGATTCGTGTTGCATTCGAAAGAAGAAATATATGGAAAAGGTTACAAATTGCTATACAGTGAGCGGAATACGGAAGTAATTAGAGTTTAAGGGAAAGCCCGTCAAAAGCGGTAGTAGATAATTTTCAATGAGAATTTTACTTTATTTAATTTTGTGCAACCCAGAAATTTTAAAAGATTGCGTTTTTTATCTTACAATATTTATGGCATTTTAGGAAGCCGAGCCAGAGCTGGCCGCTTGAACTGAGGAAATTGGCGGTCGAGATTGACAACAACAGCACGGATCATTGGTCGAGTTCGACGTCTGGAGAACGGGAGCATCTTGAACGAGTTGGAGGCTGGAGCGGATTTTGACCAGTAAATTGGAAAGTGAGCAGTGTTATTGGTTCTACGTGTCACTGAGTCATGTGCCTCTAAGTCCCTGAGAGGGCAGGCAGGATCCCAGGATTCGGCGAGAGTTGAGTATTACGTTCGTTGTTGATTGAAACTAAAATTTGTAAGTTATTTTGTTCGTTATGATTTATGCTGTCATTATTTAAAAAGTTGCATCTTGTGTAGGTGCACAGATTATTCAAAAGTGTTATAGTGCTGTTGGGATATTAATACGAAAGCTCGTGAGGAGTAGCTTTTATTTGGAAATTTAGTTAGTTATTGTTTTCTGCTATTTATTTATGGGTATAATAAGTGAAACTTTTCTTACTATTTTGGATTTATACGGTATTTCTAGGATATGTGAACGAAGGGTTGTTAAAACTAAGAGGTTACTAACTGAAGGTTGAAAATTGTGTATTTTAAATATATTTTAGAAAATTGTTATTTAATTTTTCCTCTTCTCAGTTTTATATTGCAAATTTAAATGTGTATAATGAAGTAGTTTATTGACTCAGAGGAGTCAATGGTATCCGGCACGGTTTCACTGGTGTCTTCCGTAGTGTGTGGAACGTTCCTTTATTTTTATTTTTGTTGTTAAAAAATTTGCAATATATGGAGTTGGATATTGAGAAATTGAGGGAGGAGAAGGAAAAACTTGAGAGGGAGGATATCGTACAAGAAAATGAGAGAATTCATAGGAAGTGGCTGCAGAGGCAGTATAATAGAAAAAAAGAAAAAAGAAAAGAAGATAGATTAGTTAGTTATTTATTATGTTTGAATTTAGTTAAGCTTTTTTTATATTTAAGTGAAATTTCGTAGGTACCATTTTGGGGGTAAAAATTTAACTTAGAATTGGTATTGGATTTTACGTTCTTTATAAGTTTGTGGGGACAAACTTAAGGGGGGAGATATATAATATTGAGTATAACCAAATAAATTATAAATGAAAAGTAAGTTAGATTAGAAATTTTAAGAAATAGTCAGATTGTTTGGAACGTATTGTGAGAGAAAGAAAACATACGAAGGAGGTTAAACTTGTTAATTGGAAAGAAGAAATATATGGAAAAGGTTACAAGTTGTTTTGAATAAAGATATGGAAGTATTAGAGTTAAGAAAAAGCCCGTCTCAAAGCGGGGCTTATCCTGAGAAGAGCATGAATCTGATTAAAATTGAGATCGAGTTGGCAAAGATTGGATTTTATCTTATAATATTTATGCATTTTAGGAGCTGAGCCAGAGCTGAGCTTGAAACTGATTGGAATTTAGATCGAGTTGACAACAGCAGCCGGATCATTGGTCGATTCGACGTCTGGAGAACTGAGCATCTTGAACGAGTCGGATTCTGGATCGTATTTGACCAGTAAAATGAAAAGTGAGCAGTGTTATTGGTCCTACGTGTCACTGAGTCATGTGTTCTAGTCCCTGACGAGGCAGGAGATCCAGGTTCGGGGGCGAGAGTTGACCTATAGTTCGGTTGTTGATTGAAACTATATATTCAAAATTATATTCATTGATAGAATTGTGGTTTTTGATATAATTTTTTTCTGTGATACTACATACACCACTTTGTAGATTTCTAGCTATTGACCACTGACCGACCAGTCATAAGTAGTACGTTAACCAATGCGTAGACAACTGTGGATATTTATGGGTATAATAGTGGATATTTAATGGTATTTCGTGAGATTTTTGTTGTCATTCATAGGATATGTGAACGAAGGGTTGTTAAAACTAAGAGGTTACTAACTGAAGGTTGAAAATTGTTGTTATTTTTAAAGTATATTTTAGAAAGTTGTTATTTTTATTTTCCTCTCCATTTTATATTGCAAATTCTAATGTGTATAATGAAGTAGGTTTTTTTGGGCTCAGGAGGAGTCAAGGTATCCGGCCACGGTTTCACATCAACGTGGTGTGCTGGCCGTTTCCGTAGGTGTGTTGTTGTATACGTTCCTTTATTTTTTTTTTTATTTCTTGTTGTTAAAAATTTGGCAAATATATGGAGTTGGATATTGAGAAAGGATAAGGAGAAGGAAAAACTTGAAAGGGAGGAGGATATCGTACAAGAAAATGAGAGAATTCATAGGAAGTGGCTGCAGAGGCCGTAGGATACGAAATGAGAAAATAACCAAGATAGATTAGTTAGTTATTTCTTATGTTTGAATTTATTTTAAGCATTGTTTTTTTAATAATTTAAGTGAAATTTCGTAAGTACTCCCACTCCGCCCCCATTTTGGGGGGTAAAAATTTTAAAATAGAATTGGTATTGGATTTTACGTTCTTTATAAGTTTGTGGGGATAAACTTAAGGGGGGAGATATATAATAGGAAGTATGGAATTAAAATTATAAATGAAAAAGAAGTTAGAGCGGAGGCTACAGAAGAAAATCAGTACCTGAATTGTCGAATGAGAAAGAACCAAGATTCAGAGTTGAATGTGTAATGTAATTTAAGGGAAAAGAGAGTAAAAAGTTAAAGTTGGTATAAGTAACGAATTAAGGAAGTATTAGTTATGCACTATGCTGCATCAAAGGTAAGGAGAAGAATGAATTCTAAAATGAGGTTGGTTTAATGGTAAACGATGATGGGAGCATATGTAAAAAGTAGATGTTAATGGAGAAAAATACAATGCTATTTAGCGCAGCTGAGCCAGAGCTCGAGCTTGAAAACTGATGGAAATTGGGAGATCGGTTGAAACAACAACGCCGGATCTGTTTCTTGGTCCGATTTCGACCGTCTGGAGAACGGAGACATCTTGGAACGAGTTGGGAGGCTGGGAGCGGATTTTTTTGACCAGTTAAAATTGGAAGATTGAGGCAGCTGGTTATTGGTTTTAAACGTGTACTGAGTCACTGGTGCTTCTAGTCCTGACGAGGCTAGGAGGATCCAGGGATTCGGGGGCGAGAGTTGATATAGTTCGGTTTTTGATTGACAAAAAGATGTAAGTTTTTTATTTTGTTTGTTATGTATTTATGTGTTTCATTTTTTAAAAAGTTTCATTATAAAAGTGTGTAGTTATTTTCAAAAGTGTTATAAACTATATTTAAAACATCTATAGATCACACATATGGAAGAGTAGCTTTTTTTTTATTTGGAGACCTTCAATCTATCATTATTGTTTACTGCTATTTATTTATGGGTATAATAAGTGAATTTTTTTCTTACTATAATTTTTGGATTTATACGGTATTTGTAGGATATGTGAACGAAGGGTTTTAAACTAGAGTACTAACTGAACGGTTTGAAAATTGTGTTTTTTAAATATTTTAGAATAAAAAAAGTCGATGATGAAAATTGGGATTTTCCTTTTTTTTTCTATTTTCCTCTCCACCATTTTATCCTTGCTTACTTACAGGAAAATATATGAAAGTAGTTTATTAACTCAGAGGAGTCAATGGTATCCGGCAACGGTTTCAATATATATATATATATATAATATATATATAGTATATATATATATTATAATATATTATATGATATATTATCTATATTATATATATATATTATATATATATATATATATCTAAAGATATAGAATAACATATAGTATATCTCCGCAAGGTTGCAAATTGATAATTTAAAAATAGAAAAGTGGATTTTTTTTTTTATTCACACCTGGCAGAAACACACACCGCTACATGGGGGTGAAAAATGACAAGGCGGTACCCAGCCCTTTCTGAACCAGTGCTGAGTAATGGTTTAAAAGAATCCGACTCCTGTTCTTATTCCGACAATTTTGAATTTCCAATTCCGATATCGGTAACTGAAAATCCCCAATCCTCTAGCAATTCAATTATATAACTTTAAATTCTGATGCTTATTCTCACAATTAGAATCAATTTGCATTGTAATTACTACCTAATTTGAAAAGTAAAATATTATAATGATTATTGTGGGACAAGATAAAATGTCAAATATTTCCTTATAGTTGGAGCGTCAAGTCTCTTTTTTAAATACCTTTTTTTTTATTTATTTTTTTTTAATCTATCTTCTCTCAAACTAATTTTAACCTAATCTAACCAAACCTACTAATATTTTCAAATGTTAAAAGGTTTTGAACGAACTTGAAAATTTGTAGTTGGGAAATGGGTCACAACCACAACGCTGCACGCATACTCTTCTTAAATACATACATTATTACTATATTTTTATATACGAGTATATAATATAATTATATATATATAGTATTATATATATATTATATAATATATATATATATATATATATATTATATACTATTATATATTATATTATATATATAGTTTCATATACTATTATATATATATATATTATTTATATATATATCATATTTTATATATATATATATATAATTTAAATATATATATATTATTTTATATATATATATAATATATATATTTTTTTATATATCAAATATATATATATATATTATTATACTATATTATATATAATATATATTATATATATATATATATATTAGTATTATTATTTATATATATCATATATATACATATATATATATATATATATACTATATTATATATATATATATATATATATATATATATATATATATATATATATATATATATTATATATATATAATATAGATTTATATTTTTTGTACCATATATATATATATTATAATTATTACTTTACAAATTAGGTAGTAATTACAATGCAAATTGATTCTAATTGTGAGAATAAGCATCAGAATTAAAATTACAGAATTCTAAGGATTTGGAATCGGAATAAAGTGTTCGGAATTGGAAATTCAAAATTGTCGGAATAAGAACAGGAGTCGGATTCTTTTAAACCATTACTCAGCACTGGTTCAGAAAGGGCTGGGTACCGCCTTGTCATTTTTCACCCCCATGTACGGTTGCAGGTGTATGAAAAATACTTTCTATTGTCAATCCCAACTTGAAACCATGCGGGGATATAATATATATATATATATATATATATATATATATATATATATATATATATATAATTATATATATATATATATATTATGTATATTAAATAAGCTGTATATAAGATATATATATATATATAATATATATATATAATATTTTATATATATAGTATATACATATATATACTTATATTTATAATATATATATATATTATATTATATACTTATATATATATTATATTATATATATATATTATAATATATATATTTATTATATATTATATATATAATATATATCATATAATTATATATATTTGAAACGCGTGCGGGGTAACCATTGACTCCTTCTGAGTTAATAAACTACTTTCATTATACACATTTAAAATTTGCAATTATTATATCATATTACTATATATATATATATTATAATATATATATATAATATATATATATATATATATATAAATATATTAATATATATATTATATATTAATATACTTATATATATATATAATCGGTGTCTGTTCTTGAGCTACTCGGAGCAGGGAAGCTGTCTTCAATAAGTACTTTTTTCCTTCAAACTTGATAATCTTGTGCAACTTATATTTCATCCCGAAATCGAACAAAATTTACTCTCTGTGATAGTAAAAAATTTTCATTCGTAGAAAATGTAATGATATTTCTGGTTCTCTTTTTCCTCACACTCTTTCTGGTAAAAAAAAATAATCTAACTTTGATTCTTTTTCTTTTCCCTCCTCTTGTTTCTTCTGCATGACGGAGGGACCTTCTGCCGAAATTAAATTATTCACTAAAACCTTTGTCTCTATTTCCACTTTAAACGATTTCTGAGTTATTCCCCTGTGATATGTCCCCTGATGGTATCCCACCTGTGGTTTTTAAAACCTTTGCCTCCAAACTTGCATCCTTCCTTAGTACATTGTTTCTCCGCTGACTTTCCACTTTGACATTTTCTTCCTGCTGGACTGAAAGAGCGCATTCATTCAAAATGTATCGAAAAAGTGGGCGGGGGGGCCCCTCTCAACCTCCTAACTATCTGCATAACCGCTTTAAACTCTGCTGTTTCCAAAGTTTTTTGAATCTCTCCTTAAAAAGGAAGATTTGAAAATATTTTAGTGCTTCTAATCTTATCTCTGATGGCCAATAAGGTTTTTGATAGAAATGTTATACTGTTGATCTTTTTCTTCTCTTATTCTTGGTTCTCTGCTCTTCGATATCTCATCAGCGACTCTTTTTATGTGGTGTTGGATATATCGAAAGTCTTCCACACAGTTGGGCACAAAGCTTTGATTTCAAAATTTCCCGTTTTCGATATCTATCCTTTTCGCCAGTTCTATAGCAGCAGTTATAGACTGCCACCACTGTTCATCCTTTAAACAGTATTTTTCCTCAAGCTTCTTTCGTTTTTCTATTTTTTATCAATAACCGTCTCCTGTAACTTCAACATCTGTCCACTTTTATGCTGACTCCACCCTTTTTTTATTCCTTTCCTTTTGAAAAGCGCTATATTCAATTTCAAATGTTAGTTGCTAGTAGGACGGTCTTGGAGCAACTAACCTCTAATCTCTAGCTTTTATAAATGTAATTACGGCACAGAAAACAGCAGTTCCAATGCCCGAAGATCTCGATAAAATCTTCCACACTAATTCAACGAATGCAATTTTTCTATTAAAGGAACGGCATTATTTCCCTTACTAAACAAGCCTCAAAAGTTTTAAGAGGATGGAGTTCTAAAGTGTCCTTAAAACTTTTTCATTCCCACCCAGCGGTGGGTTCTGCATAGGGGGGGGGGGGTTGTTCGCTCTTGAATGGAGTGCGCATCTCTTATCTGAGATGTTCCACTTCTTGAAAGAGTGGAATCAAAGGCTTTCGTCTTATTATTCTCTCTCTCTCTCTCTCTCTCTCTCTCTCTCTCTCTCTCCTCTCTCTCTTCTCTCTCTCTTGCCTTCTCTCTTCATACTCTACTCTTTATATTCACACAGTCACTGGGCTTCCGATCTCTCTCTAATCTCATTCCTTTTTGCGGAGAGATAGTGTGACTCATCAATCTACACAATTTCATTCTTTGTCCAACTCTCTCTGACCACAAACTTAACCGCCATTCTCATTATTACATATAAAGGTTTATAGCAAAATTTATTCTTATATTTTCTCCATTTCATATAATCATTAGACACACTTCAAATAATATATATATATATATATTTTATCCCGCCATATCATTGGGAAGCCAATATATATTATATATATATATATATTATATTATTATTTAAATAATATATACGGTATTATATAATAATATATAATATATATATATATATATATCAGGGGCGTATCATGGTTTGCCGGGTAGGTAGCTCCTGACCAATATTTTTTAGTCTTTTTAATAAATATCAATTTAAATTGTAAGTAAATTAAATTATTAGAATTTAATGGAAAAGTGTAAAAAGGAAACTGATTTATAATAAAACCTCTTAGCTGATGAGAAGATAACTACTTTCAGTATAACAATTATAATAATTAAATTCATTTGTGGAGATTTTCCTTCCTACTCTGTTCCTAAGATAAATTGGAAACGTGGGCGTACGGATACAAGTTATTGTTCGTATGAATTACTATGAAAAAGCCAAGCGTTCATACCTTGCTGTCTGTTGAGCGAAAAAAATAAGCAAAATTCGCGAGTACGAAACTTCGGTCACCCAGTGAAATCGTACGAATATTTTGAAATTAAAAGATGTTTTAATCTCTTCTCTCCTTTAAGTGGGAACATACACAATACGAACTCAATTTCGTCTCTTCCTTGCTCTCTTAAGTGCATGCTCATCTTGTGCTCGTCCCTCTCTCCTCTATCTCTCCTCTCTCTCTCTCTCTCTCTTCTCTCTCGTATCTATCTAATTATCTATCTATCTATCTATTTAATCTATCTAACTATTCTATCTCTGATCCCTAGTCTAGTGTGTGTACTGATAAGTTCTTCAAGTTATTGGTGGACAGATAGGATCCAAAACTGCTCCTTACCAATAATAGTTTGCCGAGTGAAGTTCTCCTGAGATTAAGAATGGCAGGTGAGTGTGTGCTTTATTGATTTTAAAAAATATTATATGTATTATCTGTTTGTGATTAATTAGAGTGTTGTGTGTTTACTTTTGGAATGGCCAGGACAATTTACGGCACCTTCTTTGGAAGATTAAGCTATAATTTATAAATAATTATTTAAAAATTTTTACGTGCAGGCGTATTTTGTCAGGGCTTGAGCTAATCTGGTGAGCGAGTATAATACACATAAATAAACATAGCTTTATTCAAAAGGAGTGAAAATTACTGATATTTTTTATCTCTCTTCAAATAAATTAGTATTCACATTTATAAAGTTTTCGTAGTGTCCTATACACATTTATATCATATCTTTGTTATTTATTATTATCTAATAAAGTAATACTGATTATAATTTACCTGTTTTAATATAATAGTATATATTATTATTTATTATAGTATACGTACTCTAGGATGGTATATAGATGTATAAGTTTATATGTATAATATAATATATTTATGCTATTTATATTTTATATATTTATATATATAATTAGTTAGTTATTCTCTATACTTATATATGTTTAGATGCAACTTTTGTGCTCAAGAGATGGAAATCTTCAATGTTAAGCCCATTTCTGATATTGAAGATACATCTACCTTACTATAGATAGTTATATATATTATATATGTATGATATATTTTAGTGTCGAATATATTATACTTATACTATTGCTAGTAACGTATAGTATATAATATATAGTTAATTATATAATACATGCAATCAATATTATATTATGTATGATTGTAAAATCAACTACCAAATCTCTCAATTTTCATAATAGGCTCCTGATATAATATCTAGTTTATAAATGATTATTATATAAGTGTGAAATATTTTGATATACCGAAGCACATTTTCAGCATTAAAGGTTGAAAATTTTTTTTTTTTAATGTTTTTTTAAGTTTTTTTTTTTTTTGTTAATCCCGCTCACTTTTATATGTATGATTTATTATATATACTTACTTAGGTTGATTATTAATTATTAAAAATTAGATTTTGGTTTTTAAATCTGGTAAAGCACGAAGTAATCGACTTGGTAATCAGTTTTGTTTATCTATTTATTTCATTTATTTTATTTATTATAAATTGTTTTTTTATATAGATTAATATTTTATTTTCATCCTTTAATATTTATTAATTAATATATCATTGGTATAGTAATAATATTAATTAAATCTTTTGTTAAACAATATTAATAATATTTATTATGTTCATAATTTTATTAGAAAGGTTCTCTAATTATTTTTACATAGAATTAATAATAAATAATCAATAATAATTTTAATAATATTATATATAATTAATAATTAATTATTATATAATTAATATATAATAATAATAATTAAATAATATAATATGGGAATTTATTAAAAAAAAATATATATTAATACATTAATATATAATATATAATAATTATATAATAATTAAACCAATAATATATTGATAATATAATAATTAGAAATTAAATAATAATTAACTAAAAAATAATAATTTAATAATGATAAATAAAATGACTAAGTGATATTAATAATATAGTAATAATTTAATCTGACAAGTAAATCATTAAATTTTAATACTAATGTAAATAATAATTAATATATTAAATAACTAATTAATTATAATATAAATAAATGATATAAATAAAATAAGAATAATTATAATAATATAATAATTAATAAATATTAATACAATATTATAATAATTAAATAATTATACTAGTATGTATTATAATTGAAATATTATAATAATAATAATATATATCTTAATGAAAATGATAAATTAATGATTATTTTCAATCTATGAACTAATTATTATTCTATAAAAATCAAAACTGACAGATGAAATAATACATAATATATTAAGGAATATTTTGAAGAAAATAATAACGATTAAATAAAAATTATTTTATGTTTAAAGTAATATAATAAATATATAATTATATGATAAGATGAGATAATATAATAATTAATGAATAATAATAAAATAATAATAATTATTATAGAGAAATCTTAACTTCTCTACTTTTTGTTTAAAAAATTATAGCATCGTAATAATAATAAAATAATGATAATAATAATTATATACTCGTAAGTGTAATTTGAAGAATTAATAATTTTTATTTGAAAATTGGGTTTTAATTATTAATAATATAATCTAAAGATTAATAATAATAATAATTTGAATAATAATAATAAGTAAATTAAATATAATATATAATAATGAATAATTAATTAATATATTTGTGATATAATATCAATAAAGACCTTTCCATATTAAATTAATTATTTTAATAATAATTTAATAATATTTAAATTAATTTCAATAATTGATTACAAATAATGACTAATTTATAATTTATAATAAAATAAATAATACAATAATTAAATATTAAATAATATATAATTAATATAATATTATTATAATAATAATAATAATTAATTAATTAAAATATTCATTTTAGATTCACCTGATGTATATAATATGACAATTATATAAGTTATTTGCTTCAGACTTCTCCAACTCTTCTGATCTCTCTTCACTTCTCTCATCTTTCCTCTCTCTCTCTCTCCTCTTCATCGTCTCTCTCTCTCTCTTCTCTCTCTCTTCTCTCTCTCTATATTATGTCATAATTGTTTCCTCATTATCTAATTATACTTCACTTTGTATTATTAATAATTTCATGTGTTTTATGTTTCTTATAACTTTTTATTTTTAATAATTTTTTAATCATATTAATAGTATAAAAATATAATAAATAAAAATAAAAAAATAATAATAATATAATAATAATTAATAGAATAATAATAATAATAGAAATAATAATAGATATCTATATAATAATAATAATAATATTAATAAGATAATATTTATATTATTTATAATAAAGAATAATAATAATAATAATAATATAATAATATACTTAATAATATAATTAATATATTATAATAAATAATAATATAATAAATAATAATCAATAATAATATTGGTATAATAATTATCAATGATTGTAATAATTTTATTTTGAAACAAAATAAAGTAATACTTACACGTTGCCTGCATAATATAATAATAATAATAATAATAATATAATAATCAGATAATCAATAATAATAATGAATTAATATAATAACACTTAAGTATTAATAATATTAATAATCTATAAACATCACAATATATTAATATTATATAATAATTTATATCATAATAATATAATAATTAATTATTCAATAAATAATTAATTATATATTATAATAATATAAAGATAATACATACTTAATAATAATAATAATATAGTAATATTAATTAATAATAATTAATAAAATATTAATTAATAAGATCTACAAAGGTTTTCTTTATATAAAAATAGAATTAGAACTACAAAGCACTTAATTAAAAAGTGAATAATTGTAATATAATACTACAATGTGAATTTTTGTAAAGAATAAAAGTGATTAAACGCAATTGTTCAATGCTGTGTATACAAAAATTACACTAACAGCTAGACATACAGAATTTCCCAGCACCCCACTACCAACACTCATATAACGCCTACATCTCCCAATGTGTGTAGTTTGCATCATTAATCACAAACAAGTGTCATTCGTCACGATCGACACCTCAAAACCTGTGAATTTCCTTCCAACACGATATGTGATCTTTACCTTCATCAATCACTCTTCAAATTTGATTCATCGTTTTTGTCGCTGCAAATTAATTTTCTTTTCAAAATGACAATAATTATGTCTATGTTTATATTCATATAAATACTTATAGCTATTATAATCGTTTATTACTATTATTTTTAATTAGCTAAACTTAGATTTTCTTTTTTTAATAGATCAATTTAAGCTTTGGTAATCCGTTTCATTAATATGACAAACTTCGTGAAATAGGTTGAAACATTACCTGTGGATTCGCCCAGTTTTCTGTATATAGTTTATTTATTTATTTCTCACTTTACCTTATATTTTGTACTAATTTTATTTTATAAATGTCCATATTTTAAAGCAATCTTTATGTATTAGTTGTCCTTCTTTGGATTATCACTAAAATTTATTATTATTCTTAATTATTCTATATATTTAATATTAATATTTAATTATATTTTCTTTACTTAATATTATTTCATTTTATATATATATATTTAATTATTATAATTTTATATAATTATATTATATATTATATATTAGTATTATATATATTTTAATTATAATTATTGTTTATATATTATATTTTATATAAATTTAATTATTATTATTTATTGTTTTCATATTCTATATGTTTTAATTATATATATATTATATTATATTTATATTATATTATTTATTATATTATATATATATATGTAATTATATTATATTTATATTACTATTATTATATATATATTAATTAATTATTATAATATATATTGATAACTTCATCAAATTTTTTTTATGGTGCAGATAAATAGTTTTTTTTAACGCTCTATTCTCACTGTTCCTCTTTTTTCTCTCTCTTTCTGGCTGAGCTCGCGAACACCTTCTATTCAAACGGTTTTCTTCAATTCTCCTCCACTCTCTTATTTTTTAGACTAATTTCTTATATTTTTTATATTTTTTATATTTGTGCCATTTCTTATTTTTGATAGACATCATTTGTTTCTTCAGAAGTTACAGTATGTAATCCATTCGTTAACAATGTGATCTGTATCTCTATCAAGTTTTTTGCTCATGGGATAATTTGACATCATTATTAATCCACGTAACTCACTTTCGGACATCAGGACCTCTACTATTGCTTAATGTATCTAATTTATGGTTTCTCAACACACATATCACCAATTCTGATTATGAACAGAGGACAGCATCCTTCCGTATGTATATCGACTGTTTTCTTCTTCGTTAGTTCTTTTATGTATTAGCATGTAATAGTTTAGTTGTAATTTTTATTTTATTATTATTATAAATCGGCTTTCATTAATTCATTATTATTATTCTAAAAACTTCGATTAATATTCAGATTTATTTTAATGTATGATTTTGATGCGTTTTCAAGCCTCCTGATCCATTTTTCTCGTTCATTAAAAGTAAATTTTCACTTTTAAATTTTTTCTGGTAATAATAATAATGATCAATTATCCAATCTTCGCGAATTTGTAAGTTTGTTTATTTTGTTGATTATCCAAGTGTTTGGGTTCTCTCTTGTAAATTTTATTTTCTGTTATTTTATTTTTAAGGAATTATATATATATATATCTTGAAGCATTTTTTAAATCTATTTTTGATTTATAAAGTTTGCGAAAATACCAGCATCAAAATGCCGATAACAAAATAATAATATAATACACATATTAATATAATATTTAAATTAAGGTTAGATTTTGTTTTAGTCCGTAATATTAAGGAATTTTGTGTAATTTACTATATGACTTTTTGTCATATCTTATTTAAGTATGTGTTTATAAATAAACATGTGACTATTTCTGTTCCTTAATTTTCTTTATCCGTTCTTTTGGAGCCTTATTTATAGTTTTTTATAGGTTTACCTTACAGAGCAACGATTCCCCCAGGCGCAATTGTTTGAAAATCCTTTTTTCGTTGTTTTGTTGGAGGAATGCCCTCTTTATGCTGGTTAATCGTGGTATTTTTGTCTACTTGTGTATTCTTCTTAAAAATTGTTTATTATTAAAAATATTATATATTTGTCGTGATATTTTACTTATGTTGTACAGACTTTTACTCATGTTGAGTAGGTATTATATTCTTATTGTGTTAATCAAATATAATAAGATTCAGTTACATTCCACTTCAGAATCAATTGGAATCGATACACATACTCCAGTTTTACTACTTCACCATCCGAATATTGCCTTCATGTGGAGAATGACCACCATATATATAGCATTGATTATATCTCATAGTTTTCCAATGGATATTTATAGTTACGATCTTGATATAAGCTTCTTCCCGCACTTTACTTTTAAAATGATTAATTAATATATATACCTAATTATATATTATAATATTATATCTCTATAGTATATAAATAAGATAGTGATATAATATATGAGTGATAATACAAATGTGTGTGTGTTAGCGATTATTTTTAAAAGAAATATTAAAGCAAAAGTGCTGTAAACTTTTTCTGAATATAGATAATTATATAAGATTATTTAATATTATAAAATTTTTTATAATTTTAAGTCTGATTGGAGAGCACAAGTTATATAAAGTTTATATAGAAAGAGTATGAAAATAGGGAACAATTTGGTAAAGAAAAGAAATACAAAATTCAAGAAAAAAGAAATAAAGAGAATATGAAGCTTTTGTAATAATGCAAATTTATTTACAGAATTAAGAATGAGGACCAACGAGTTGAAGTTGTTGGGTCTAACTAAAAACAAAAAAACAACATGGAAGGAAATAGAGAGATTTAAGAATGGATTAAAACTAAAAGGAATTATAAATCTGGAAAGGGAAAGTTGTAAGTTGGATAGAGGATGTAAAAAAAAATTGAATAAAAAATGAAAGATGAAGAGGAAAATTTAAAAGACGAGAAGTCAACTCATTTAAAAGATGGAAATAAGTTGTGATAATTAACATTAAAAAGAGATTAACCATACTTGACAGAATGAAAATTAGAAATTAATGGAATAAGAAAAATTTAGTCCGTATGTCATTAAATTAGTAAATAGATTTTAGAAAAAGTCTGGAAAGAAAAGTGTAAATATTAGTTAAAGAAAAATGTTAATAGGAATTTTTTTGAATGTCATTAGAAAATAAAAAATAAAAGTAACAGAGTGAAGAGTAAACTAATTTACAAACAAACGAAGTTACTTAAAAGTTTAAGTACGACATTAAATTATTAGAATACAGAAACTGAATACCGAAATGAGAAGAAAATATAGTGTCGGAACATTTTGCGAGACCATATTAAAATCCTAAAAATGGAAAGAAGAAAATTTATTAATAATTAACTGAATATAACACAAAAGATTTTTAAGTAAAATAAAGAAAATAAATGAAGAAATAATAAAAAAAAAGGATTTGAACTACAAAAGGAAAAGAGGATAAATTTCCGTCACCCAAATTACGAAAAAAGAAAAACAAGAAAATTTATATTGATAAAAAAATTAAAAATCAGCCAAGACATGAAATAATATAATTAAAGAAACGGAAATTTCAATATATACAAATTAAATTTTCCTTAATTTTAATTAAAGAAATTACAATTTAATGAAGGAATATAATCTTTTTGGGATTCTTAGAATCAGTATTATGTTATTTCGTGATTTCTCTAGGGATTGTATGATTGTTTGGTGTGGATTTAGCGTTGATGAATCTATTTGATTGTGGTTCCTGTTAAAATATAACGTTCTTAGAGGCTTGTAGTAACATTTTTAAACATTTTTTAATAGTAATGCATAGTAACTTAAGTTATCTCATAGAGTTCATAAGTTGCTTTTTTATTTTATCAATAGTCATTAGTGCCATCCCATGGAGGTAGGCTTCTCTTTTTTTCATTAGGCAGGCCGCGGGTGTGACCCTTTCCTGTGTTTTAGGTATTTCCCCCGTAACGCCGACGTCCTGGCACAATATAGCACCCACCCAAACTAACCCACTGGACAAAAGACGCGGAACAATTGTTGATTGCAACTCTCCAAAGCAGAAACAATGGCTTATATTTAATTAATTACAACAAATTTTATCCGATCCTTCCAGACCCTCTTCTTAAAAGAGTGAAGATTTTATTCATATTATTTTGCTATTTATAGATAGCAAACTGATAGCATAGCAATCTAGACAAAGAATTCAATTATGATAGTTAATAGCGAAAGCCCATGTGCTCATCTGAGAGTGATATTACTAAGTTTGCCCATAAGTACCTTAAAATTGTAATAAAAAACAAGTAATTGGGACCACGGTACATGATATTTTAATTGTTCTTTTAATTAATGACTAAGATAAACTTTTAAGTCAGACTATTTTGTTATCGAGACTGTCCTCCATTCACACCATCAAGTACACAAACATGCTCATGCAAATCCACAAAGCACTCCTAGTGTTTGTCAATAACTTAGTAGTTAACTACATGGAAATCCACCAATTTGGCTTGAGTCAAAACTTAGATGATGGGATATTATAAGAATATGGAAACCCCAAACCCCACATGCAATTAAGTTATACATAAGTTATGTCACACATGCCATCTAACTTTTTGTTTATTTTGTTTATATCCTTTATATCACAACTATAATTTTATATCCTGCCTAATTTGGCTTTGTCAATTTGATTATATGATTTCCCATACCCTTATCCATTAATTACGATCTAACCCTTTTCTTTAAAGCGTTTGTCAATCGAGTCACACTCTTAATCTATTCTTCTTCTGGCAGACTATTTCTCAACAATTTTATTTTAGTCAATTGTCAATGCCCGTTGTGAAATTATTTTCTTTATAGTCAATTGGATGGCATTGCTTGTTTCTTAAGTATATAATTCATTTTATTATGGCCCCCTGGTTCATCCTTTTGTACCATGCTTCCTACTATATTAAACAGTAATTCTTATTGTCTCGGTATTATCAATATATACAAATATTTTGTAGACTTGTATCATGTCCCCTCTAAGAAATCGCCTTTCTACAGAAAACCATTCCAACTCTTTCAGTCTCACCTCATAGCTCTTATCCTCAAACCCAGAAATCATCCTTGTTGCTCTGCGTTGCACTCTCTCCAGCATATCTATGTCTTGTCTCAAATAAGGGGCCCAAACTTGTGCATTTATTTATTTTATTATTTATAAATTACAATAATGGAAAAAAAATTAAAGGGGAGGGGGAGAGAAAGGAGCACAAAAAAAATAAAAAAACTTAAAAACGACCTATATTTTAAAAGTTTAAATGTTTGTAAATAAGCCCTATCCCATTGATAGAGTTCAACAAACATCTATGTGGGTTTGAAATCATAATCCATAGTTCACGCCCATACTCCATTCCTCATAGATAAAATTGCCCATATAAAGATTATAGAAAGTTATAAAACTTATTCATAAATGCTTTTAACCTTTTCGTATATAAAAAAATATGACCAAAAATATAGGAAGAAAAATACCCAAATCTAAAAGACTATAAAACTTAATCTCAACTGCAATAATACAACGACGATGAGTTGTAATGTCCCTGGTTCTAAATCTTTTATTATTAATGTAAGGGAACGAATAGTGGCCCCAGCCCTGAACCCTGTGGGACACCACTCGTTCACTATTTTCCCATGATGATTTATTTCCCATTTAGTTGTACACACTGTTTCTATTCCACAACCACTTCTTCTAATCCAACCATGTACCCACTCCACCTATACCACATTTGCAATAATGCTTTTTTCATCAGCCTTATTGTGGGAACCCTTATCAAAGGCTTTACTGAAGTTAAATATACAATATTCAAACTGTGATCCCGTGGCGATACAGTCGAGTAATTGTATCCATAAATTCTAAAGGTTCTTGCTCTGACTATGACCTATCCCTTCTGTAAAACCGGTTGGCTGAGAGTTTATACATATTATATTTACTACTTCATTTTTATCTTCTAAAATTTCTCTATATGACCTTTACTTTCATAAACTTTTCCAGAACCTTTAATACAACCATTGGAGAATGTTAAGCTAACTATGGCCTTATTAATTTTCCCAGAATTCATTCCTCTTTATCTTACAAGAAGATAATACATTGACTGATGCTCCAGAGGCTGTCTTCAAGGTTCTGGCGGTACCTCATTACCATAATAATACTTTATCAGATCGCCTTAAAAATCAAAACAGTGCGCTTTGCAATGCTGGTACTACCCCTCTTTCAGAATTTCTACCATTCTTGTTAGTACCATCAGGGCCTGCTAAGCCTATTTTAATTGGGTCAATATGATATCTAATTAACAAGTTGAGTATCTTTTTTACAATCAAATTTCAAATTTCTAATTCTAAATTTAGTTACTACATGCATACAAGAACTATAGTCTCCATACTTTTTTGATAATGTAGGTCTATAACCTTTCCTCAGTAAACACTGAAGCAGAGGATAAGCATTGAAAATGTTGACCATTTCCTTATCTGAACTCACTAAATTTTTCATTCAATTTTAATTGGACCAATCGTGCTATTCTTACTTTTTACATTTATAAGCTAAAAACTTCTTCAGATCTCTAGTACGATTCCTAGCTAAATATTTGTGCCTCCTCGTTTGCCTTTGCTTATTGATTTGTGTTGAAGTTCATTGTTGCTTTGTTTCCTACTAATCCATTTCTAATATTCATGCTTTCCTATTCGGCACTAACCTGATATATTTTAACATGAAAATCTACGGTCCTTTCATTAATTTCTCTCTTATCTCTCTATTCACCAAACAGGTTTGTATTTTTAAAACATACTGACCTAAATTATTCGTTAAATTTTGCTTAAATGTTCCAGCATGATAAAACAGTTTTGGTCTTTAAACTCTTTATCCCAGTTAGTGGTACTAAGATATTTCGAAATTTGGTCAAATCGCCATTTCGGAAATTCTAAGATCTTTCCTTATTAACTTGCAATTTGGACCCAGATATCATTTCATTATTATGAGATCTTTAATTATATTATGGTCACTAAGTCCTAAATTCTCTCACTCTAAACTTCATCCACCACTTTCATCGTTAGTTTAGATTGGATTTAAGTCTTAGTGTGCATCGATATTCTTGTGGTTCCTTGGACGCATCTGGCGGTCAAAAGAAGTGTTATAACTCGGATACAAATGATGTATGTTGAATGAGGAGGACTACTTAACGTCAATTCTTAGACTCTTTATGCATAATGAATGTAGGAAAAATTAAAATAAATTATCAAGCAACTTCTTTAAAATGAACTGATTTCTTACAAAGAAGGGTAAGGATTACGAGACTGTACAAACAACTTGGATGAAAATTGGGATAATCATATATATCCAAAGCAAGGTGTTCATTGGAAAACTCCACTAATAATCCCATGTCCTGAAACCAAACAAAGATGAAACAATACAGGAATTCAGCAGCAATAAAATCTTGACTTCCATTGCCTGGGCTTAACATAAGCTCACCATGATTTGAGATCCGTGTTATATGCAATGGTGAATAGACCTTTGTGAAGTGATTGGGATGAACTATCTCAGTTCTCGCGTTTCAAGATAACAGGCATGAGTACCATTGGACTGTCATTCAAGTGGAGAAAAGTCTGATTAATCTGTGGAGCTGTTGAAAGTTATAACCGATTTGCGATGTGGATTATTTATCTTTATCTGTGACTTAAATCTGCAATCGTCTATCATCCACATTACTGGAAGAATTATTCAAATTAGCCAGAATGGAAATTAACGGGGACTTCCATTGGACATAGGATCCAATATATATATGTTCTCCTTGAAGAACGGGAACTTTAATGAGTGTACTGTTCTCATCATTGAACAGAAGTCCAACTCCTTTGGGCGTTATCAGATCACAATTTATAGGAGATACCCAACGAAGGCCTCTGTCCTGTTCTAATTTATCAGCGTCAGTTAGCCTCTACCCTCTCTCTCGCCTCGCAATCCATCTAACATCTCTAGATACGATGCCGGATCGCTGAGATCTATCCTACATACACCTCAGTTCTCTCAGTGAAGGGCATAAGAATGGTATCATAGCATTCCTGCAGCCTGAGGGGGTTTTACTGTTCGTCCTTGCCCTCGGTATTTAAATATAAACTGATTGGTTTATTAAATTGCTTCTTTGGATTTAGTTATATTATTTTGTGGACAGTAAAATATGAAAGAGGTTTTTTGCACTAGGTACCACATCATTCTGTTGAATGCGACGTTACGTAATAGAGGCTGCCCTTGATACCATAATTGGTAGTGTGTGAGGACACTCTATATTGGAATTGGTGGTTGGTCCACTTAGTCTATTCAAGCGGTTCTAACTTGACGATATTGAATGGCTGATTTTGTTGGGAAAGGGGGAGTAGAAACCAAAAACTACAAAAGTAACAATAATATTAACAAAAAGTTCCATAATGTGCTTCCTACCAAAAAAGATGATGAAATCCCCGTTTATTCCCCTGGGTACAGGTATATCCAAGTATTGATTGTAGCAAATGTAATGAGAGTGGTGTGTACTTGAGCAAATCAATTGAAATCGAAAGTTAATTAATTTCATAGGCCTTATTTTTCGTGGGTTGGGAAGGAATTGCTCCAATTTTAACCCTGGAAACATCACATAGATTATGTAGTGGATGCCTTTGTAATGAGAAAGATGTAAACATTATGAGAAGAATTTCTTATATTGAGGTATAACCTCTTGGGGGTCATCTATCAAAGGGAATTCAATTTATGGGTACAAATTATACTATTCATGTCTTGGGTTCTATACAATGGTCGTAGTCAAGTGCAAAAGTTAGACGTATGATGCTGCGAATAAGCATTCTACTTTATATGGTATTGAGGCTTTTTATAGGCGTGCAGCATCTAAGTGACCCTTAAGAATATAGAGATTGAGTACATTATATTGAGTCAAAAATGCACTCGCCTTATTGCGAAATTCGTGCCCTTTGTTGGGCTCTTTTCAGATCTGTCTCATTTACCGAATCTTAAAAGCTATACAAATTAGAATCAGGTTTACTTATTCGTGCGCCTGGAACAAAGGAGACAGGAACTGGGGGACTGCTCTTTGTGTGAAAAGAGGAATTACTATAATAAGAGATATTATAATTTCAACACAGCTCCGAGGTGAAGTGTAACATTACTTATATGGCAAATGAAGGGATCATTAGTCAGATTGTACTTCAATTTAAATTTGAATATAAAACAATTCCTATGAAGCTAAAACTTCATAAAGAGTTAGTGTCCTTGTGAGCAAGAGCTTCAAGTCAAGAGGGTTTGTTGATGTCCCTAATCTCGCTCCTGAGAGTTTTATCTATAGTTTCCAATTGAAAAGAAGCGGGGAGAGGTTATGAAACCATTACCTCCATATTCGAAATCTAATTTCAGGTTCAACCAGGACATACACAAGAGCTGGAACAAAGGAGAAGCATCAACCAATTAAGATTGCTGGCATATGTGTATGGTTTATTATATATATAGAGGGGTATGTGATTGGGTTTGGTAGGTATGATAAGTTGTATATAATTAATGAGTGAAGGGTGTGGGTCGGCGTGAACTGGAACTTAAGGGAGAAAGCACCAATTAAGGTGCCATTGTCTCTTTGGAATGAGGTAGTCTATAAAGTGAAGAATTCATTAATGAACACAAAAGGAAATATGATTCTAGTTCCTTAATCAATTATGGTACAGGCCAGAGTTTGTCAAAGAGGATATATTCATACACGGTTTCCAATTTTTTAAAATTACCAAGAGTTGTCGTCGAGCATGTTAAGTATTTGTGTCCTATTATTGATGGCGGGGCTGTTATGCTTGCCAAAATCGATTCTATAGCTACTATGAGAGAGGGCTGGGACGGAGATGTCAATTTCTTGTAATTATTATCCTATTTGCAGATGACTTTAATTTGCTATATATACACTGAAGCACTTAGTACTTTCAATTGCATAGTTCAATCATTCTTACACTCCTCAAAAATAGTCTTGCCATCTGTTAAAACTTGATCGTCTCTTTAGAGTATTACTATTAACGTACTATTAAATGACTAAAAGATAAATAAATTTTGATTGTTTTATTTAATCAATTAAAATTACTCCTATAATAATTTTATGTATTCATTTAATAAAATTTAATAAACCATATATTAAATTAATCAGAATAAATGTTCTAATATTTATGGTTTCAAATTTATTAATTTCTGTGATACTCATATATTATACCTCCATTGTAGGGTAATCAAGGATCATTGGAATGATAGGTAGGTTGGATATTGGTCGGAAAAGGATGAAAACAATGATATCATGCTTTCAGATTTGCACTAATGTTAAATAACATATAGTAGAAATTATTTATATGCTAAATTTTCAATGTAATAACCAATGAATTTAGCTACTATTGGATACTTTTTTTAATTTAAATATATAATTATTAAGAACTAACATATCCTAAAGAGATACAGATGGTTTTTTCTTTTTTTCAATAACTCCACTATATGACCAACATTTTCACTTATATATCAACAATGTAAAAATTTCTATTTTTTTTTATCACCACAAGAATGGTAAAACTTAAAGTACCGCTTAATATATATATCTGATTCTCTCGGCATATAGGATCATACAAAATATTAATATTATTTTATTTATCGGTCTATATATTTTATCAGTTAAGATAAAAATGAAATTGTCACCCTTATGCCCACATTGTTCACACCCCAATGAAACAGTGGAGCAGAGGTTTTCTTATGAAATGCCCGCGGTATATATTGTTACCTGAGGTTATGACCAGAAAGTAAGTATGCTTTCAAAAAGTAACTGGGTGAGAATACTGGGAAAGTCTTCAGTTTCAGTGCTATAAAAAAGTGACAAGATATCTAGCATTATGGATAAATCCATAGCTGTATTACAAGTTTTTTTTCCTTTTATTTGTGTTATACTTGTATTGAAGGTACTTTGTATTTGGATATTTAAATGATGGTTAGTTAGTTTATTTAGCGGTAGTTGTTTGGCGCTAAGTTGCACTCCATAACAATGATATGGACCATATTGATCTAGAAGACATATGGTATCAAATACAATATAATATTTGCCTAAGAAAACTATATATCCTTTATTTGGAAATAATTACTGGGAAATTTTTATTGGGTTAATTTTAGGTGAAGTAAACGGATAATTATTAAAAAAGATCTTTAATTAAAATAATTTAATTCTGGTGTAGCAATAAATTCTATCTACTTTTTTGTTTTTTCTTCACATTTTGAGATCAAATGTAAAAGTTATCTAAAAAGTTTTACAAAATATAGGTAGTGGTTGTTCTCGGGTATGCATTTGAGAGTTGTTTTTATATTAAATTTAAGACATTTAATACAAATTGATTGTGACAACCAGAATGGAAAAGATGCCAAAACGAGAAAACAAGAGAAAGGAAGGATAAAGCAGAATGTCAAGGGACCAAAGCTGTCCGATGACCATTACCTTAATTAATGCATGAATGAGATTTAAAACTCACACCAAAGTTAACCCAAAGTTTATATACTTTCAGAGCGTAGGATAATATATTATTAGATGTTTAAGTTGTTCATATTTCATCTTACGGGCACTTAATCCGCTATCAAACTGAATATATACGTTGATTCAGTGTGAGCAGGTTAGTCATCTTCACTGGGGTTGTTTGGTACATTAGGTAATCTAGAGGTTGATGTCCTTTCTGGATCTTCATATACTTTATGATAATCTAGATGCGTTTTGAGTACTATAAGCTGATTATGTGGGAGTACGGTTTTCTATCTTTTCCTTATTTAGTAAGTGTTATTCTTAGATTCATTTCTTATGGATTCTCAGCACTCTTCACTTATTTAGCCAGGTAAGTTAATCTAAGAGGCCTCTTATTAAATATTAAGTTCATTAATCTAGGATACCATTTTCTGCATGTATATAATTTATAGTTAATTCTTCCATTGATTGGACCAGGCCTGACAATAGGGATCTGTTGAGATAGTGATTTTAATATATCTCTCTCACAAGGTTTTATCAAATTAAAGTCTACTCAAAAATTCGTTCAAGTATCAAATTCCATTTATAGTTATTTCGATTAGAATATTCTTCAGAATCTGCCGGGAATATAAGCCCACGTAATAGCGGCAGTGATCTATCCAGACATATTAATAGGGCTGGCTGTGCCATGACCTTAAATTGCCCTTTGCAGGGTTGAACTATTTAATACACAGCCAAATAAAATAACAGCCCTCACTCAATTTATTGTACATTACAAGATTTGTTTAACAGTTGTAATATTTAATAAAATTTACACATTAATTAAACATGACAACATTAAAAATACATTGAACTTGAACACCAAATATACAAATGAGAGAAAAAGTTAGCAGAGAGTCGCTTCTGCATATCAATTTTGCCTTCAATTTTATATTATGCGCTGCTTACACTGGAGAAGTATTATGACAAAATAAGATTGCAATTCAAAATAAAAATTCCATGAAAATGTTAACATAAGTTAAAACTGGGAAGCATGCGTCTGACCTGTGGAATTGCGGAGATGTATCTGGGAACAAATCAAAGGAGCTTATAATAGAAACAGATCGGCGAAGGATATAGTAGACCATGACTGAATATAAATATCTTCCGTAAATAATATTAATTTAATTGTATGTTTTCAATTTTGTTAAATCTTTAGCAGCAAATGCTTTGAGAAAGGATTAAAGTGACTCGTCTTTATTATTTAAACTTTCAAATAACTTTATAAGATGTTTTAATTTTATTATAAGTGTGGACTTTTTTAATGATAAGTTAGAATTTAGTCATTGCAAACACTTTATAATAGTTCAACAATCTTTAATTAGAAAACAGAATGTTATCGATGCAGATAAAACGAAAATCCTCTTAGGTATTTGGAATTTATTATTAATTTATATGACAATAATGTGCAAAATTTAAATTTTACGCTCAAATAAAAGAGCACTATTCTAGTTTGGGGAATTGATGGGGGTGTAGGGTATATAATTTTACATAACTGAATTCTACTACGGGTGGAGCCGCGCCTCAGTGATTAGCATAAGTGGGGGCGTCCCGCGTGACCTCTTTTAGGGTGGAATACGTAGTCAAATATACGAGGGTGACTAATGAATCCCTACCCAGTCTAGCGGGTGAGATTGGGCCTCCTAGTAAAAGTATCCTGATACTCCGGTTATGTGAGTGAGAGCTGGGGTAGGGCGCGGGGGTCCTTACCGACATTCCTCATCCGGGTAGTGATCAGTACTCAGCCCTTACAGTGCCCCCTAATACTAGCGGCTAGTAAGCCCCTATTATTAAATAAAATAGTTATGAATAACTGTATAGCCATAGTGAGACGAGGGTACTCTAGTTTTTCAGCTTCTTATAATTCGGCAACGTAATAATGGAAATTTCTCTCTTTAACATTTAGTGTTTCATACTATGCCGTACAAATCTTAATCTCTATCAATGTGTTGATTGTATTAAGTAACATAGGTTGATAGTTGTTCTCATTTTGATCCGGAACAAAGTATTATAAGAAGGGATTCTGTATTCTCAGATATTGTGTTTTAGGTGGTCATGGAGTTAATATCCTTAGATCTGTATGAAAAAAATGTATATTAATAGTGTTAACATTATTTAATATTTTGGAGTCAAAAGTCGAAATATGTGGTGATAATATAGTCTCTTCTTGCTGTAATCAGGATATTACGAAATTTAAATTTTAATTGCAGAAATATTATATTTTATAGATAGTAATTTATTGTGTTCTTTTCTAATTAAGTTTATTCCGTTTAAAAATTATCGGTAACTAAAAAATTAAATTCAAAGATTAAGTAAAATAAAATAAAATCTATCAAAAATAAAAAATTATTCATTAATTTGAAGATATAAAAATAGGAGTAAACGAAGGGTTGATATTTAACATTTTGAACCTAAAATACGGTACAGGATGAGGGAGGGGTGGCTTATTTACAAAATTTAAAACATAATGCTGTAGAAAAAGACTAGCTACTCATTCATGGGGTTAACCAACGGGGGTGGGCCAACAGCAAATAGCGGCACTAGATATAAAATTAAGGTTTCAAAATGCCAATTTATGACGGAAGAAAGCAAAGTTAGGACGCTTTCAAAAGAATTCAGTATCTGCAAAAACTGTTTAATTTATAAGTTGGCATCGTCAGACAAGAGCAAATAAGGCGTATAAATCATTGGATTTAAAAGAAGTTAAATGACTGCCCAAAAAAAGTTGTACACTTGAAACATGAAAGTTATTTCTTAAAGGCACAACGAAATAGGCAAAACGCTTTTAAAGAAAACTGACAGATTCGTGATTGCTAATTCATTAACATCTTTAAAATAGTTCCCAGATTACATCCTATTTCTGCCAGATTCTTGAAGAACAATGACCAATTATGGGGCGCCTTTTAATTAAATATTCGCCGCTCCGTATCTTAGGAAATCGATTATACTAATCGAAATAGCATTCTTAACGCATTGAATGTTTGGGGGGTAGACGAATTCTTTCAGTTAGCCATATATATACATACATACTATATATATAATATAATAAATAGTATAATATATATATATATATATATAATTATTATAAGGATTATAATATATAGTATATAATATATATAATATAATATATATATATAGTTAACCTATTCATCTCATAATGTTATATATCATTTAATTTTGGTACGATTGTTATAAATAAAATGTCTTTTCTGCGTTGAAAATTTCGTCGTAATATTCGGTGGGAAATATTTTGCATTGTTCGAAGATACTCTAAATTACAAAAGAAATGATCACTATTTATATTTTAAAATCCCATAATATGCAGATCCCGTTCAAATTTACCAAAATTATACATATAAATTAATTACAGAATACAAACATGCAGTCTTTTAAATGCATTAACACAGGAAAAATCTAACTCAGCTCAATGGTCGCCACTTTATCAAATGTTTTGTATGCTAGAGATCATGTCTGCATTTGTCTGCAAACAAAATTCGTAGGTATAGGAAAGCATCGCACTTAGATTTGTGATATAACTTCTTCGCCTTAATTGTGTTGATTCAGCCTTGCAAATGTTTTGCAAATACTTTATATGGTTTTGGAATAATCTAATGTAATTTTAGATTTTTAACATTAAATTGCTGCTTTGGAATGTTATTATATAATAAGTGATTGAAGATATGAAATATTTAGTTCATGAAGAAAAATAAAAGCATAAAAAATATATAAAACAGCTAGTTTTGGGAATAAAATTGTTTATATTGGTGCCTTCTGCATTTCTTAAATATCATGAACTAAATAACTGAATATATTAATAATAATATATATATATATTATATAATATATATATAATAATATATATATAATATATATATAAAATCAATAAAAATATATTGAGATATAATCACTTTAAAAATTAACGTTAAAATAAAATTAGAAATTAGCTATATTCTTTAAAATCATTATGAATATTCGAAATATTGTTCAATACTATATATATATACTTGGCTCTCTCTCTCTCGCTCGATCTTCTTCTCCTCTGGCCTCTGCCTCTCTCCTCTCTCGTCTCCACTCTCTCTCTCTTCTCTCTCTCTCTCCTCTCTCTCTCCCTCACCTATCCTTCCTAGCGACACTAACCAAACTCGACCTATTTCTTCCTAACCTAGTTAGAATCTGGTATATCATGAGTTCAGCCTCATTCTCTCTTGTGTAATATATATTATAATATTATACTAATATATATATATAGCTATAATATATATATATAGTATATATATAGATTATATATATAAAGTATATATAGAATATTAGTATATATATAAATAGGTATATGAAGTTCAAATGGATTAAAGATGAGCAAATGATTCTTTAGATTTTTTGTTATGAGATTTTAAGATTTCTCATTTTTCCCATTAAATAATAAGAATTGGAATATTTTTATGTTAAGAGAAAAAGTGATGTGTAGTTAATTATAATTATATATTATAATATAATATATATAATATATATTATATCAATAATATATATTGATAATATATATAAATATATATTATAAATATATAATATTATGTGCGTGCGCAACGAGAGTAATTGTACACGGGCAACTCGTCCCGGAGTGGTGGCGATTTTGAATGGCTTCGATGCTGTGTCGGCAATCGTGTGCATGCTATCTCCTCTATGGGTTGTTTAGCCTTAAGTTTTCAATTTAAGTCTCATAAATACCTAATGCTAAAAAATAATGTTACTATCAAGATTAAAATAATTTGAACATGAAAAATCTCATTTAAAAATAGATTAATAAAAGTACAGATCAAATCGATTATGAAAACTTCACACGACATTTAGGTTAAAACTAAATAAAATCTTCTTATTTCTGATTTTCCAATGGATCATAAAATGTTTTCTTATCTTACTCCATTAGGAATTATATACTAATTATTATAGTATATATATATATATATATATATATATATAATAATATATATATATATATAAATATATATATATATATTAATATATATATATAATATATATAATTATATATATTAATATTATAATGAAAAATGTTCCTAAGTGGATTATAAAGGGAAATGAGAAATTTTTGATTGATATGAGAGGAATTTTACCTAAATTTTCTGACAATTTCCCATTAAATCTAAGAATGTAGGTATTTAAGGTTGAGGTAGAAATTTAATCTTTAGTTGATATATAAAGTATTATATATATACATATATATATATACAGATATATATTATTTATAGGTAATATATAATAATATATAATATTAAATATATATATGTAATTTATAATATATATTAGTATATAATATAATATAATATATATATATAAATAATATTATATTAATAAAAATATATTATATATATATATATAATATATATATATATAAATTACATTACTCGGCGATAGCAGCAGTAGTGTTACAGCGGCACTGAATATTATATATATATATATATATATATATATAATAATATATATTATATTATATATATAATGATACTATATATTATAAATATATAATAATATAATTATATTATATTTATCATAATATATAGTATTATATATATAATAATAATCCTAAATATATATATAAGTATATAAATATATATATATAATCATATAAATAATATATATATAATAGTACTATATATATATTTATAGATAAATAAGGTATATATAAATATTATACAGTCATTATATATATATATATATTATAAAATAATATATAATATATATTATATTAGTATTGATATAAAAATTTATATAAGTAAATTTAATAATATAAAGCAATATGATAAAATATACACTTATTAATAATAAATGATATTTATACAACTTTCAGCAGCAATGGGAGTTAAGGTTGTTACACAGCGGCACTGCTCCTCACAGCTTCGCATTTTTAGCGAGCGGGTCTGCCAGCATTTTACGCCAAACCTGCTGTGCATCTACCCCAGGTATGCTTAGTTTAAATTTTCATTAACAATAAATTTACCTAATAAAAAATGAAGTTTGAATACAAAATAAAAATAATTTGGAATAATGAAAAAAACTTATCAAGTGAAATTCCACTGTGTGAAAAATTGCTACTTTTTGAAAATCCACATTTAGTTTAAAATAAATATAAATCTTTTATTTCTGACTTTTCCCTCGATCATAAACTGCAATTAGTTTTTCATTTAGCCACACACCGCACACATCACCACACACACACACACACACACACACACACACAGATCACACACAACAAGCACACACACAACACACACCACACCACACACACAACACAGACACACACACACACCACAACATCGTACATAAAAATAACACACTACACCAAGGCACACACACACACATCACAACACACACACAACACACCACCACCAACCACACACACACACACACACACCACACACACACACACACACACATCACAACACACACACACACACAGCACCACACCACACACACACATAACCATCATCAACACAACAAGATACCAGAAAAAAATCTCGCCTAAACACACACCACCAACACACACACAGCACAACACACACACACACACACACACACACATGCACATATATATATATAATATATATATTAAATATAATAATAATATATTATATATATAGAATATAATATATATATATTATATATAATATATAAGTATATATCATTTATAAATCCAGGGG
>JABUQX010088513.1:0-20000 GCA_015478945.1 Trachelipus rathkii
CATATTTAGTTCTCTATAAATATATATTATATTTATTACTAATATTAATGATAATTATATACTATATATATACTATTATTACTTATACCTATATCTATATTAAAATATATACTACTTATATTTAGTATTATAAATAATATTATATATATTATTAATATTAATATGTAATTAATAATATTATACTATAATCTTAAGTAGTGATATTTTACCTGATATAAATATTAATATCTCATATAATCTTACTCACTATATATATATATTTATTATATTTACATGTATATATTTCAATCTACTATATCTATATCATATAACTTTTGAGAAAAAACTTTTTACTTTTTACTCTATTTTGTCACTTTTTTATACTATATCTAACTTATTATCATATTATATTATATATTACTTTATATTATCATCACACCTATTTTTTCATCCGGCACACTTTTACTAGCCATATATATATATATATATTATTATCACTAATTCATATATATATATAATTATCATATCTCTTCCTTCTATCTTTATACTTATAGTATTACTTTATATTCTACCTTTTCTACATCATTTTCTATATATTATTTAGTCATATATATTACAATGGCAAAAACCATGATAAATCATTATTATTATCATAGTTTATCATATAATATATCATATATAAATATATATTATTATATACTTATTATATAATTAGTAATACGTCTTATTTTTTATTATTATATATCATATTTAATATATTAAGCGGCAGGGTACATAGACGTAGCGCTAGCGCGCCGCGGGGGCCGGGAGACTGTATTGATTTTAGCACCACTTGACTTCACTCATATACACTTAAATATATTTTATATATTTATATACCATATATTAATTATATATCTATTATATACCTACTTTATTATTATTTATTTATATTTTTTCATTCTGGTTCCCTCGATTATTATCCTATTCACAATCTGAGCTTCTTATACTTCTATCCGCCTCCTACTTATCTGTTTACTCTTGCTTATGTGTTTATTTATCTATATATAGCTTGTCTATCTTACTCCGTACTTCCTCCGTATCCGTTTTCTACCCTCCTTTATTCGTATTGCAATAGTTGCATATAAGATAGTATCTTGTACTGTATTACCGTAATAGTCACAGTGATATGAAACTCACAATATATACACATTTATATATATACGTCTATCTTCTTATATATCTATCTGTTATCTATATTTATCTATTTCACGCTCTCCATATTACTTTTCCTTAAATTTGAACATTATCATTTAGAAGTTTAAGTATATACCCTGCAACAATAATATTTCATTTATTTATTTTATCACTAGCTATGGTAGCACTCTAGACTCGTCTCACATAAAGTAACCTCTATTACTACTCATTCTCACATCATATCTCTCCTATCTAATTACTCTCTCAAACTCTTCATCCCTTCACATCATATCATATAATCTTACTCACTCCCTTAACGTATTATATATTACCTCTATATTTAATTATTCACTTATCTATCTATCTATATTCAATATATTACATATTATACAGTATATATATCTCTTATCTCTATTATACTAGAGTAATATACCTCAAAATATACTATATATAATATACTAGGTATATATAATATAATATAATATCACTGAAAGTATTATTATATTATAATTACATATATTTAAGGTATAAAATATTATTATGAAGCTAGTGAGCTATAGTAGCCTATAAGTAGTAGTATATTATAGTATATAGTATATATATTTTATATCTTATATATAATATACTAACTATATACCGATATAGATATATATATAAGTAGTAGTACCGTATATATATATATATATATATACTATGTATAATATTGAGTCGAATCATATATATATAATAATAATACAAGGTATGCTATACAATAACCTATCTTTATAATAATTTACTAATCTTTATTTTTATTTTTTTATATAGATATGATATAATAGTACTATATATAATACTTATATACAACTATATACTATATATATCGTATATATATATATATATATATATATATATATATTAATTATTATATATAAATATAAGTTAAGTATTATTATATAGTATTTATTATATAAATTATTATAATTATATATATATATATTAATTACTAATAATATATATATTAATATATATATATATATAATATATAATTAATATTATATTATATATAATATATATCATTTTTAATATATATTATACATGGAAAAGTAAATTGTCAAAAATTCCATAATTTTCTTAAAACAATCAAGGAATACATAATATTAAAAATTAATTTATAATATTTACTTAATACGTGGAAAATCACTTAATTCCTTCATTAATAATTATATTATATTAATGATAGAAACCGAAAGGAAATCTCACTTAGAGTAAATTAATTATTTTATGATACTTATAAATGATCTTAAAATAGGAATCTTATTTCAACACTTGGAATTCACACATTTCACAATTTTTACAACAAATCATAATGATTATTATATTATCTTATTCAATAATTTCAAAATTCCGGACTATGTACATCTGCATAAACAATCACGAAAAAACACAGACTTATTTAAAAAGCTCAAGAAATCAAGCTCGCCAAGATTACACTATTTGAAAGCTCTTGAAAAAGAACACTAAAAACACAATTAGGAAGAAAATTCACAATTATATTTGCCTGATAGATTATTACTTGAAATTAGAATTGAATTTTAAAGCTGAGAACAACCAGTAATGTATTCCGTAAATGATCTGGAAATTCAAATAAATAGTCTAACTTAAAAAAAATTTTATATTATCTTGGGTTTTGTGTCATTCAGAAAATATATATATATTAAATTTTATTTAATATATTTTAATTATTAATATATATATATTTAATCCTGAGTTTAAAGGGCTCTGACTTTTATATATTTTACTGCTTTAAAACTTTAATTAAACTTTATTTATTATTGAAAACTTTAAATTTAATTTAAATTAAATTAATATTGAATACTTTTAATAATAATTACATTATAAAACAACTAAGATCCTTAAATAATATATTTTATTATCTGTTGTTAAAAAAAAACTTTAATTTCTAAGTGAATAAATACTTCATTAACATCAATAAGTTTAAGTATTTAGTAATAATAATAATAATAGTAATAATTTCTTTCTTACTTAATACAGATCAATAGATTAATAGTTCATACTTTAAAATAATAATTAGAATAAAATAATAATAATAATAATAAATAATAAAAATAATAATAATAATATTTAATAATAATAAAAATAATAAATATTTAATAATAATAAATAATTAAATAATAAATATATAATAAATAATAATAAGAATAATAATATTATCAATAATAATATATAATAAATAAAATAATTAATAATAGTATAATAATTTAAATTATGTATTCAAACGAAAATGCACTAATCTAAAAGGCTTACATTCAATACGCATACACATACGAAAATTAACGACCATAAAAACAATGTATTATTGTGCATATACATTTATGTATGCCAGTGTATATTAATATACATGAGTATGCATACATATATATGTACCCTATCATATTATAGCCAATTATGCACTATATATGTTTATTATATCAGATGGTATATATACGTATTATATACGTATTAGTAATAATTTAAGTAAGTTTTTAATCAATTGTAATATTTTTTATAATGTTTCAGTATGTAATTGAGGTTTAGAATCCATAAATAACGTTTTCTGATGGTCATTTCTCTCCTTTCCCTTTGCATGTCCCCATGTACGGGTCTTAAACCCTTATGATACAGGTCCTATTCTAATGTTAAAGGAACTAATATAAAAAGCCTGTAAAAAGGGACATTAACATATAATAAATGACAATCGATAAAATTTTGCTAATATAAATAATTAACATTATATATTTGACTTTTACGTCAGTATCAGTCTGACGGTGATAACAATAAGAACCGTTTGTAAATCGCTAAACAGAAATACGATTATCAATATACTTTGTAATGAAAATTATTAATATTTATTTTTTTCGTTTTAAAATAAAATTGTAAATGTAGAAACCAAAATGAAATAAATTTTAGAATTCAAATTATGGCAAGTAAATTATTTGAACTTGGAACCATTACTAATCTAATACATTTTATTATAAGACCTATATAGGTAATCTCAAAGGCCAGGAAATAATTGATATGCTATAGACAGTCTATTATTTTTATTCAATTATAAAAAAACGGCAAGAAAATTTCCGAAACCCCGAAAAGAATTGCATAGTCCTAACCAATCTTCTCACTCTTACCCAAAAAAACAACAAAAGTCCTTCGAGGAAATTTCTACTTCACTGTATCTCAATTCTCTAATTTTATCCTTTTTAAATAGTGAATAACACACATGTCAGATGTTGAAACAAGGAACAAGAAGAAAATAGTTCCCAATCTGCAATAAAATTAACTGGAAGGCCAACTAATACAAAGAATTGAGATAAACCCTTAACTTTTTTCCCATTATTACTGGCCTTCGTGGTCACATGGTGACGACACAAATATCCGGCACAGATAATAAATTGAAAATTAAGAAGAAAAATTATGTAAAATTTAGTGATAAAATGCAATTTGAAAATCTGAACAATGTAATAAAGCCACAATTATACAGTAACGAAAAAAAAAATTATATTCTCATTAAATGGAATAAGTGATCAATTAATCCTAACTCTACAATATAGAATAACTGCTCCGAGCGATACAATCTGTAAGTGAACTGTAAGAATGTTTTTTTTTCACACGCGAGACCAGGACCACAGAAGACTGGAGAATCGTGAAACTACCGGTACCTAGAAATCAACAGATTTGAAGAAAAAAACAGGTAGCTCTTATAAATAATTAATTATTTTATTTTTATTATCTAGTCTCCAATACACGATATCTCAAAGTGCTATGAGCATAAAATATATAACTACAGGTGCAATATTTCTTAGTAATCAGTAAAGAAAAGAAAGTTCATAACGTGCAATCTATCTAAACCATCTTTTTCCTTCGGGCTATCAAATATCTTCACACAGAAAAAACTCTATATATAATTTTTTAATTCTTATATACATTTCAAGAAAATTATAAAAAAAACAAAATTTCTCCATAAAAAGCCATCATAAAAACATTTCCTTCTAAATAACTCTCTTTCTCTTTAAAAAATTAAAATATTTAAAAATTTTTCCTTTTCACAACCAAAACAGAATTATATAATAAAATTATTTTCCTTTTAACAAATATTTATTTTTTAAGAACTCTCAATATAAGATTCATTCTTTTCTTTAAAACTTGCATAATCAAATTAATGCAATACAGGAAAGAGAGCATCCCTGTCCTTCTAATTAATAGATACGAGATTTTTAATTGCTTTAAAAATGTTGTAGATAATTGAATTAGTTTACTTAATTTAATATATTAGAATAATATAATTTAAAGTACTAATATTAATATTATTATCATATACTATTATACTATATATAATTAATATTAATCTAAAATAAAATGTAAATAATATATCATAATATGCTTCTTTTGATATACTATAATAATAATTTTATATATATATTATATATATATATATATATAGTCACTTTATTAAAATATAAATTATAGTACAAATATTTTATATAATTTATATGTATATTTGTTGTCAGCCTGTCTTTGTTGAAAGGAGATGAGAGGTGGAAGGGCGTATCAGGGAGCAAGTTATGCCCAGTTAAAAAGGAGAATTATAGAGGCCCTTTCCCGTCTTACTTATATCGTAACTGAATTCCCACTAGACGTGTGTGGATCCTCCTTGCTAAAACTGAAGTGTGCACATAAAACACGCATGCAACACAACACCAATGTTACACATTACATTGCAAAGAGCTAGAGTAAATAGAACAGGAGACGAAATGGCAATAGGTGCAAAAATAATTAAATGCTTTAAAAGGGAGAAAGAAGAGAATGTCGCAATGGTGTTGACGAAATATATGAAATTTTGATAATAAGAGAGAAAAGTCCTATGGTATCATCTATTAAACCAGTGCATAGATAAGAAAAGATAAAGGTTGTAGAGTTAGAGAGAAGGATAAAGTGATAGAGAAAAGGTTATTAATGTATATAGAGAGAAGGTTATTATACCGCAAGGAGCAGAAAAAGACCAGAGCAGAAGGGACAAAATAAATATCCGACCCATGCGTCACCCAGTTCAGTAAAAGACTCAGTATGTGACCGGACGAGATACGGAAGCTCTTATAGAAGAGAATTGAGGGATGCCGAGCCTTATGGTCGAGGAACACATAATGGTTGCAGACATTATTTAGGTCCCAAAGCAGATACCAACCAGAATGGTCGTCGAGTGTACAGACGAAGACCAAGATAGCGAATACGGTTCCCGAAGAGAAAATGTTTCATTTTTATAGAAATACCGTCGCTAAAAAGAATAAAGGGAGAGTTCCCATAGGTAAAAGTATAAATATTGTTAAATTTAGTATAACGTCTGAAACGGAAAATCGGAATATCTAGATGAAGTAGAAGATGAAGGTTACCCTTCACTGACTCACGACTAGTATAGCATAGCGGAAGATTTTTAAATTTACCCCAGCACTTGGAGGGTCTAACATCCTCAAATGATTAGATTGAAAGAGAGAGATACCAGCAGCATTATTCAACTAGCAGACTTGATATAAATAAAGAGTCGGGAAGACAAAGAAAGTCCTTTAACAAATAGATCATGAAGGTAGGAGAGAAGGAATCAGAATGACACAAATTCCTCTCACCTTCTATCGTGTCACCCTAGTAAACTATCACCGAAGTACGGGTATATTATATTATATAAGGGGCAAACAAGACAGAAATAACGATTCCCACATTTGAGTTTTATAATTCGCAATGAGCAGAAAGACTCAAAGAATATTTCAGACCTCTATCCATTATAAACTCGTATCACCAGTATGATCGTCGACACTATATTCCATCTAGCCCTTCTGTTCCAGATACACTATGAAAAAGGACGAAAGAAAAGAATAAACATAAAGCATGAAAAGAAAATAACTCAGATAAAACACGGTACGCAAGAAGGCTAAAATATGTGAGTGTGTTACCCATAACGAGAGTAGAATGTACGATGGAAGTGCACCGCGAAGTAAAAGATAAACAATAGTCAAATAGGGAGAACGGTACTCTGCTAATACAGCATCGTGCACCATGCATTAGCGATTCCGAATGGCTATAAATATAGATACACTAAATAGCAAACTCATATTTTTATTGGTTTATTGTTTAACATTAAGAAATTTGATTCTATATATATATATATCTATTATTATTACTAGTTATACCTATCATACTAATCTATATATTACATTCATTATATGAAAATCTTATATATATGATGTAATATATATATAATACTTCATATATATTATATATATATATAGTATATATATACTTATATACTATATAGTTATGCTATGTGTGGATTCACTTGTATATTAAGGACTAAATCTAAGTGCTCCGTAGGTGATTAAGTAAAATATTTTCAGGTTGCACGTGTGCTGCTATAAGGTAAAGCCAAATGGTGTAACTAAAGTTTAATCTTGTAAAATTGCTTAATTGAAAACACAACAGGATATAGAAATCCCATAAAGTAAAGTATAGGATATAGTTGGTGAACTCGTAAAAAATAATTATAAGTTAATGATATATATATATATATAAGAAAGCAAGAAGTCTTTGCGAAGTAATAATAGTAGTTTTCTATATCACCATCCCGTTATTATCAACATAAGCATAAGAATAGCATCTCGACGCCAATGAATTATTAGAATAAAACTTATACTTTTATTGTTTGTTCTTGTATAATTAGTCTCCATATATATTATCTATGTAATATAATAATAGTAAATGTATAAATATATATAAATGTCAGCAATAAACGTATATAATATATATATATATTATATATATTATATATATATATATATATATATATATATTATATATACATATATATGAGTATATATATAATTTATATATACTATATAAATAATATATTATATATATACTATAATACCAGACAGATAGTAGCGCTAGAGTTCATTTAATAACATATCTTGAAAAGCCAGTTTCATAAAAATTAAACCACCAACTACTGCTACTACGCAATAAATGAATAATCAAAGCAATAAATAAACTTTTTCAATAGTTTTATTAGAGGATAAACGATACTGTTTTTATTTTATTCAAGTGCACTCCAAATTACTCAACAATCAAAGAAAATTCGAGCAAGATAGACGCCACAAACATTTCGCGCTAACTTCAACGATTAACGTATATATTAGATTTTGCACTTGCTCTTTGGATAAAAAGTATGTGTTCGGCACATTTGGCTTATAAATATCAAACTATAAAGAACAGGACATTCAAATCATTTCTTCACATTTTTTTCGTAAAAACATAAATACACAATCAACAGTTTTGATACTTCAAGATATTTTTACATTTTAACTAAATATAATAAGTATGATTAATATATGTATTAAATATATATATTATTAATAAATATATACCCATCATTAGTAGTATGATTTTTCAAAATAGTGTACCGACTTACAAATACGCGGTCAATGAATTGAAAGACGGAATTGATAAAAACTCTAAGGACAGTAGATAACACATAAGGTATTAATTGTGGCATAATGAGCACACATCATCCAGGCACACATAGCACTGAAGAACGGTAACAACACTGAATCCTGTGATAATTTACGAAAAAGATTGATTCATATCACTGTGAACCAGTTCTGAAGAGGCTTTATACACAAGCAAGAATTTTATTTCATATTAAGCCGAACGAGAACTTATATACGAGAACGCAATAATCAAGATATGTTCCTCACTGTGTCACCACATAGGTAACATTTACGTGGTGTAGCGATCGATGGTGGGGGTTACAATCAAACGCCACTAGCTCGAATACCATAATTGAGCGTAAGTCCCTACAGTAGTATAAGGTAAACCGTTATAGTAGTTGAGGACGAGAACCGCTAGATTAAATTCTGAGAGAATAAAATCTAACCACACTGAATATGGAGTACGCCCGGGGGGGGGCCTTAGAGAAAATTTAAGAATCCCCACATTTGTTTTGCGAGAGGAACTTTGCGTTATAGCACTGGCCGTCACATGTAGTGCTTGATATATATAAAGCTTTTGACGAGAAAGTAATTGAAGAAAATGATGCTGTGAGCCGCCTAACTACAAATAAAGGTTTGTTCATCAGGCGATGGGTAAATCAAACGATAGATTGATACGCAGTTGCAGAAATATCGTCTGACTAGAGACTACAGATTAGAGACTAAATTCGTTCCTCACATTCAATTACTTGACTGAGGTTCAAGAATGAGCAAGTAGATTTACTGCAATCCAAGGTCAAAAAGTGCTAGGAGAAGATTAAATACTATCCCGAGCTGCTTACTCATCCATTAGAGGAGAATGAGTTCAGCCTACATGGGTGAGGTCACAGTCTAAAACCGCTGTTATGACCGACCTCTCTGATCCAGATAAGTATTTTGGTCATGATGGAGGAAAGCCATGAGGGTAGTCCGTTCAATTTGGAATGAAGAGGTATTTAATAAAAGGTACTGAAAGCTGTACAATATAACCAGCTCTGGCACAACGTTTTTACCGAAAGTTGTGGAGTGGTTTGGACAATCGAATAAGTAAGCTAGTCCAAGCGTCTTATGCACCCCGCTAAATCACAAAGCAAAAGACTGTACTTATACACCATGAATAGAGAATACACTGTGTAGGATTTAGTCTAAAGTCAACCATTCAAGCTAACAACGGTGTTATTAAGAAGCGGTGGATCATACCTCCAAAAGGATATCATGGAAACAGTCCATTATTGAAGCTTGAAAAAGCCTAAACCTAAAAGCACTAATATCCCATCTATATAACCCATGATCGGGATCTACAAGCCTTAGATACTCTGCGATGTAGTGAAGTGATTCGAAAGGGACAAATCCTTAAACGCAGGAGGTTGCGGAAATTATACCCGTAAAGACGTCGTCAATCGATTATGATTTGGATGATGCCGAGGTGACCAAAAACTGTCACTCTTGCGCCCTCGTAAATTGAAAGGATTGATTCCAGCCACTTCTTATCTGTGGTAAAACCCGTACAGATAAATAGAAATCATTATATGGATAGCAATGAATTCCAGAATTGTCTGAATTATACACAACGTTGCACAATCCTTTCTCCGTGAGTAAACCCGATTGACAATTCAACCTATAATCGGTGAATTTTAAATTTACGAGTGCGTTCCATAGCAACTTCCGGTGACGACTTTTAATGTGGCGTAACACCCACACGTATAGAAAGGCGTAATATATCAACACGCTAATAAATAGGGCAAGAACATATAATGCTGACAGCAAGAGAAGAAGATTTAAGAGGCCCTACGAAGGCTGCAATAGCAAGCATAAGCCAATTACCTTTATGTAAGGCCAGATATGAGTCTGTAAATGTGCGCGAAAATATGATCCACTTCTTATTTCGTGTGGTTCCTGTTTACAGGCAAAAATCTTCCAATATATGGTAGATTTTATATAATGCCTTCTAATTACACTAAAGCATTTTACAGTCAAAAGCGAAGTGCTTTATGGAAAGACGAAAAGATTAGAATGTCATACAGGCTGTTTGATTAACTGTCCGATAATCACTCCTTTATTGGAAATGAGATTAAAAACCTCTAAAGATGTAACTTCAACTCTAACTTATTTTTTTTTATAACATAAACACTGAACTCAAATATTAAGCAGATACTGTATTACCGCATCTTGTAGTATATTCTAACCGTATTTACTTTTAAGTAAATTAATTATTTATAGAGTTGGCTAGGTGTACTGTTGTTTAGTCTCCGATACAATAGACAAAGAGAGTTATTAATATATCTTAATGTTATTGCGATAAGCAGACGTGAGATTGTACGTAATCTAGGGGTCTTATATCACGCTGTATATATATATATATATCATATGGTAGCATATGTATATCTACTTGAGCGCGTCGAAGGATGCGTGTAGAGGAAGCTCACACTATCCATATCAATAGAAGGAGGATGTATATATATTCTTATAGTAGATGGACAAGGGAGTCTTAGAGCCGGAGTATAGAGATCTATATATACAACCAAACGTCTATATATGTTATTTATTTGTTATGAGAGTGCAGAGAATAGAAAAAGCGTAAAAATTAAAAATAATGTATTTTTCTGTTTTAAAGATGAATGAGGAATTTATTTCAACCGAGCCTATAGTGTCCACGGTGAAGTTGAAAGAAGCTCTAATCAATGGATTTGGAAAGACATTACTGTCACTAGGAAACGATATCCACACCACTCATAACACAGAATATATATGAGGAAAGCACTTTATATCTATGTGGAAGGGTGGAATGCGTATATATTTGTTGGTGAGTGGAGTTCAGTGAGACCTCAGAAAGAAGTGTATATATGAGTGAGAGGTCGGGTGGTGAGTATATATATATATATATGAGTATGTGTATATGGTATGGGATGTGTGAGAGTGTGTCTTGTGAAGGAGATATATTAATATGGCTCGCGTCTAATATATAAGCATCCTGTAATAGGTCGAGTTCGTTATATCTGAGTAAGTGTTAGAGTTCGAGCGCGCATCGTGAAAAGATATTGTTGTTGTTATGTATGGCTTTGTGTATTTCATATGTTGTGAGAGAGTGAGTTTATTCTGTACGTGAGTCAATGAGTAGTGAGGAGAGTGTAATGTGAGTGAGTGTAGTGTATTTCTGCTATATATGTTCCGTGGTGCGTGATGGTTGCAACATTATGGTAATTATCATTTGGAGTGTCACTTATGTGGTTTAAGTAAAAGATTATTATTATTAAGAACCAAACCGTTGTAAAACCATATTTAAATTAACTGTGATAGAGTGGATATTATTGGATTTTTATGTGTCTGTGTATTCGTGTTTGTTGTATGTGTGTTTTATATTTGACCTTTACCACATTCATGGTTGATTTGTATCTGAGAAGGACAAGTTACTTTGAGAACGGTATACGAGATTAGTTTCTCAGCGTGGATATATGAAAACTGCGAGGTGAAGGTGATGTGAGAAGAGGTATATATTTATGTGTTATTGAGTGAGAGCGAGGCCTTGTAGTATTGTGTGATTGATAGTAATTAATTTTGTATGGTTTATGTTTTTATATATTTCTCTCTCGGTGCTCGTTCTCTCTTTTTTATAAACTGGATCATTTACCCTCTAAAAAATCTTAACACAAGTTTTATGTGTTTATAAAAAAATAAATAAAAAGTATAAGTAGTATATGAGACCATATAATAAAAGTCCTCGTATATATAATTAGTATAGGTGTAGTATCAATATATATTACTACATATATAGACGGGGAAAAATATTGATAATATATAGATATAATTATATATATATATATATATATATATAATTTATATATTATAATTATTATATAGATATATATTTGCATATATATATCTTATATGTTTATGTATATATTTTATTTGAATGTATATCATGTAAACACACTGTTTGGTGAATATTTAAGTACATCATTGGTTAATATTAATCTTAATATTTTTTATACTAAGTATACACAATAAACACACAGGTATGGAAGAAGAAATTACACGAGATTCCATTATTTAATTTACCCACTAACTAGAGATGGAAGAAAACGTCAGAGTCAATCCGATGAATTTAGTTGATCTAGCAGCAATCAAGGTAGGCATAATAATAGCCACATGCGAAAACATGCAAAAGACATATTACCAGATAATTTTGGAAGAATGGACTGGTGAAAGATTTCACTTCGGTGGTGACATTTGAAATCATATGAACAACTAAAACGGCGGATTATGACACTAAGTAAATTCCACCTATCATAAAAAGTGCCGGGAATGCGTATGATGCCTCGAAAATTGGATTCCTAGCCCACTCTATGAATTACTTGTAAAAAATGAATGGGTTAAAATCAGTTCTGAATTCCCAATCTGAAGACTGGACTCAGATCTGCTGATATTGCTTACCGGTATATTAATATCGATCTTTATATGAATGGAAAAATATTTCTGATTTACTAATTTCAGTGACGTCGTTGCCAGAGAAACCATAATGAGGATAGAGAGTGTTTAAAAATGCGTAATTAAATGAACAGTAAAAAACAAGTCCCAAGGATAGAAAAGATTTCTAAACACATAGATGTCCAAACATGAAAGGTGATATCTTACCGACCAAAATCGGGAAAATATATATAGCCAATTATATACTGGTCAGTGTAATATAAATATAACTATGTAAGCTTGAGCTCAAGATTTTAGAAAAACGAAAGAAGATGGAATGGGAGATGGAGGTCTATTGTTAGATTCGTGGCAATTATGGGTCATTGACATGCCAAGAGAATGCACAACTTGTACCAATATTCCATGCACTCAGTGAGAATTTCTCAAAAGAATGATGCAACTTAAAAAGAATGCATGACCAAGAGTTTTGGGAAACAGCATGACTTCTGTAGGAACTGTCTCAACAAGTCACTATTTGGGTAACTTCTAAGCCACAGAACGTTGTGCCTTATCAAGATATATCCAATATCGGAATGTAAAAGAGATAATGAAAATAATTGCCTTACACAGGTTTACACATGGAGTCTGATGGAACACATATTTTTGTTCGAAGATAACCCATTGAAAGAAAGTGTAAAATCCGATTAATTACTATCGCAATTTCATATGAGTTTGGATTAATATTACCAAGAAAGCCATAAAAAGAAATGATAGGCAGACGAATAAGTCCTAGATTATTATTAGATTGCTCAAACTGATTAAATTAAATAGATAGAAAAGATCAGATAGTAGAAAGGAATATTTAACAGAAAATGTTTAGACTTGCACTCCTATATAGAGAATTAGATAGGTATGGATCATATTTCTGAGATAGCTTGTACCCTAAAGCAATGGACTTTAGCCAATGTTCCAATAATCATCTACTGTTAACTTAATATCCTATCTAAAGGAAGAGAAGATGCAGATGATTTAAGAAAGCGTTAACTTGCGCAAACCTTCGAATAAAAGTATACACTGGATACTCCAGATGATTGTATGGTTGTAATATAAAAATATTCTACTCCACAAAAGAGATGTAAGTATAATAGGGCTTAATACAAGACTTTATTCGCAGCATATCATCGTAAGGTGAATAAACATAACCCAATCATTTATAGCCCAAGAATCTCAGTTTATCATACACAGCAATCTGTCTACTAAATAAAGGATTGTTCTGGAATGATAAATGGCTTGACTTTGAGAGGTAAAGAATCTCGAGGTAAATTCACAGATTATATAAAAGGACAGTATATAAGTTATCATAATGGATAAAAGATATATAGGAGAGAGAGTACTTACTGATATAGGTCAGTTCCTTAAGAGCACTACTAACAAATTAGATTATGTGTGGTGTACCATATATATATATTATATATATTATTATAATATTTAATCTATATTATATATAATATTATATAATTCCTATTATGGTTATATTAGCATAAATAAGTAGAATTAGTACTAAACACACACCTATAGTAATACAGAAGTAATATAAAGTAATAATCATATATGCCTTGCACTACCACATCATAGTTCAAATTGTATATATTAGTGGAACTAAATGTATTTTGCACCACACAGAGAAAAACTATCTCCTGAGATGAGTGAGAGTTGAGTGTGAGAGAGGATATGTTTGTCCCTTCTATTATATAGTTGTTAATTCAATTTAAATCTTGTTGTGCGCATTCCTGAAAGCGGATATGACAAGAACTTGAAACCAATTTGTCTAGAGGTAGCACAAATAACCCTATGTGCACCCATATTGAGCAATATATATAATTTTAGTTTTGGATCTCCGCCAGAACCAATGATTACAACAGTTTCACCAACACTGTTCGCACCATACAATAATATACAAAAAGACCGCTCTAATATACCAAGCAGACCCAAAAGACCATTAGAAGAACCAGGTACAATAACCAGAAAGAAACGTATCATTCAGCCAAGATACAAATACCTCATGCGAAGCGTGAGATTATCACCCAAACAAAGAAAGGAAAAATTGGAAAGGCTGAAGGAAGCGAAAAAGAATCTTCAAGAAGAAACAGCAATACTGGAAGAAAAGGTAGAAAAGTTTAAAACAATAATACTAAGCCGATCAAAGCTAGACGAATTTCTTCGATTGCTAAGAACTGCAAGAGCCATCTAAAACCACAAAAATAATCATTTTACATCACATTTACAATGAACCAAAAATCTTTACAATGGTATGAATGTGAGTATAAATATATAATAATATAGGTACACATATATATATTAAACATATATATATATGTTGTATGTACACGTGTGTATTTTATTTTAATGATAATTTTATGTTCCTAATAATAATTTTAATTTTATTTTACTCTTGATAGTAATTTTATTTTTAGTTTTGGGCTTCCCATGATTTTATTGTTTCTACTTTGATTTCTTTTATTTTTATATATATCAAAAAGGTGCAAAGATGTTCAATTTGGTAAGGATTACTGTACTAATGTGGTGTATGACATGCTGTATAGCATACCAAACCACAGACAGACCTGAGGACGTAAAGATAGTTCCCGGTCTTATCCTTGACCCTATGGGGTCAACGAAATTCATTATGGGTTATCTGGATGTTACCCTAAATCTTCAATGCTCCAAATTCATTCATGAAAACTTATTGGCAATGGAAAAGGAGCTTATGAATGTACAAGCGGCGTTATTAACGTCAGAAAAGACCGTTGGAAAACAGCAATTTGGTACCTCATATCAACCGTCGTATCCTAAAACTGCAGAAGAAGCCAGAAAGCGCATATTGCAGAGACCCAATATGTATCCAGAAGGCCTTATACAGGAAGCTGAAACATCCGAAAACATCACTGCTAAATCAGTTCCTGATGAAATGGTAACAAAAAGGAATTATACTTATTCAAATGGAAAATTACATCTTGCATCAAAAACGAGTAAACATACGATTTTTAGCATAATCAGACATCTGGATAGTAATACAGAAGAAGGAAGTAACAGAACTAAAAGAGCAACGTTCATGCGAGTGATGAAGAAGAACACAAACGCTATTTTAATTAGAAATATTTATCTCCTAATATCTGAGGTGAAAGCACTGTTAGAAGACGAATGGATTCTGTCCTACAATACTTCCGGGAGAAAGGAAAGAGGCTTTTTGAACGGAATTGGTCAAATCTTCAAATCGGTGTTCGGAACTGCCCTAGATGAGGAAGTACAGGAGATAAAAAGGGAAATAACGATGCTAGAAGACAATGATGATGGATACAATAAAGTAATAGTTCAATTGAAGGAACAGTTGAAAGATACTGTCACTTCTGTAAATGAAATATCAGACCAGCTCACTAGAATTCTAGAAAGTAATGAAAAAGCTGCGAGTAGGTTTTTAGAGATTGAAAATGGTATGATAATATCTGATTACAAAAATTTAGTGTCTAGTTATATAACATTGGTAAATAGGTTAAAAACCAGAGTGTACAATATCTTGTCTGAGACAAAAAATTTCAACACACCCTACCTAGCCTATACTAAGGAAGCATTAATACCCTTTATTAATGACGCCCAAATTAAGCTTAAGTTAACTACCTTATTAGACATTAATTCTGAATTTTAAAATTTTGCAATTTAACATGGACGCAGTAAGATCCCGGAAACGACAGTATAGCATAATAACTTGATCCCCCTGAACCTGATGAACAAGTTATTTCATACATAACTCAAATTGATCACCAAATAGTTTCCCCACACACATAGAAACAATAATCATTGGATAGAATTCATGTATAAAACGACCAAATTATTGAAGGTATATGTTCTCTTCAATCAGAAAATACTTCCATTACTACAATACATGACTTGTTACAACACTTCAAACAATGCAAAACAATCAATCACTATCATGCTTGTCCACTCACTGATGCAATACTATCATTTGACATTACAAATTGTAATCATAACATTACCTGAACAAAGAGCATAATAGACACAACAATGTGAGTTGAGAAAATAAACAATGACAAAATATACACCAACTCGTACAATGCACATTTATTTATAAGTGTACAAAAGCCTATGCAAGGAGTTTTAAAGTGTACAGACGCCCCACAACAAGTAATATGGATAAGAGACTTACACGTAAGAGATTTACATGTCCTACCACCACAATGCAGTGTTAGAGCAAATTACCAGACACTCATAAATCCCGCACATGTAAACTATAACACAACTTTTCGTTACAGCATCATACAAAGAAGTGATATTAATGTTCACATCAATATAGAAGATCACTTATTACAAAGTACATTAAATAAATCAGCACATAGCAGAATTACAGGCTTAAAATGGAACACACAACTTGATCACATTAACGAAACAATTCTTCATCACAGACACATTTTGAAAAATTTACATGGTACTAAAATAGCTATAAGTGTTACTACTTTATTTTTATTTTTCGTAGTTTCTGCCGTTTTTGTATTCTTCTTTTTTAGGTACAAGAAAATAAAGACTCGAGTTGCGAATATTGGACCGACATATGAAATAATGCCGATACCTGACGACATTTCCAGAAGAGAGAGAGAGAGATGAGGAAAAAGCGCATAAACAGACGCATCAGTTATGTTAATATCATAAATAAGCTGAAGAAAAGGCGTAGCGCTATGAGGTTGCCAACCCCTCATGATGAACCAGATCCGGATTACAGCTCCAACAGTATATACGTTCCTATGTATAACAGTAAAACCGGAGTAACAGTAGGCACAACGGTAGTTAACAATCATTCAGCAACGTCGACTCCAAATAATATCCGTAACCCAAGGACTTCACTTCCTGAGACCCCCATGTAAACCACATATATTCCCAAATAATTAAAATTTTAAAATCCAAATATTTAAAACAAATGATAAAGTTCCCATATATTCAAATATTGATAGATGATACAAACACATAATTGAAAATAAATAAATATTTTAATAAATAAATAAATAAATATTTTATTGAAATAATAATTATTTTGTTGAATTAACTAACTGAGATAAATATAATGTTTTTATGTTAAATTTTTATTATTTTTTGATACTATCAATAATTTTAATATTTTTCGATATTACTTTTTGAATCTTTTATTTTTAATTTTGGACAATTTAAATATTTTCACATTTTTTTTTAATTTTTATATATTTTTAAATTTCTATTTGAATATTTTAATATTTTAATATTTTAATATTTCTAAATGTTTATGTTTGAGTATTTTCAATAATTTTAACAATTTTAATAACTTCATTTTAATATTTTAATATCTTTTTTAATGTTTAATTTTTACATTTGAATATTTTTAATATTTTCACAAATTTTTGCTCAGATTTAATAATTTTAACAAATTTTAATAACTTCATATATGAATATTTTTAAATATTTCAAATTTTATTTTTTGAATATTTTACTTTTTTGAATATTTTTCAAATATTCTAATAATTTCTTAATAATTATTTTTTTTATTTTTAGTAATTTCTTAATATTTTATTAATTTTATTACTTTTAATCTCAATAATTTTAGATTTATATAATTTTCTTATATATTAATTCTTTTGTTTTTATATACTTTAATATTTTACTTTTATTTAATATTTTGAATTTTTAATAGACTCAAGAATTTTCATATTGAATGATTGATTTAATAATTTTAATCTTCTTATTGTTTTAATAATTTTTAAACATTCCAATGATTGTTGGAATTTCCATTATGAATATTTTTGGTAATATTTAGCATTTTAATGTATTATCAATTTTTTTTTTTTGTTTAATTTTTTTGAGAATTTTAATAATTTTATAATCTCAATTATTTCAATAATTTTCATTATTTAAATAATTTTAGAGTTTAGTAATTATATTTTATAGTACATAATATGAACAATTAAGACATCTTTACGAACCATATAAAATATCACATTTTAACTTAGAAGGGATTTTCATATTGCCAGACATTTTTCCAGCATAGTTCAACCACGGGAGGGGCACCTGAAAGAAATTGCGAAACACCAAAGTTCCATATTTTCTAAAACAACAGGATACAGATATTAAAAATTAATTTATAATATTTATAATCGTGGAAAATCACATTACAACACTATAAATTAAAATTAATTATTAAATGATAAACCAATAGGAATCCTATTAAATTAAATTAATTATTTAATGATATTATAAACCAATAGGAATCCTATTTCAACACTTGGAATTCACATTTCACAATTTTTCACAAACATAATGATTTTTTATATATCTTTTCAATAACAAATTCAGGATATGACATCTGCATAAACATCCGAAAAAACAGACTATTTAAAGCCAGGATCTAGCTCCCAAGATCACTATTTAGAAAGCTCTTGAAAAGAACACAAAAAAACCATTAGGAAGAAAATTCACAAGTTTAATTTTGAAGGTGTTTACTGATAGCTGAACTTTAGCTGAACAACAGTATGTATTCGTAAAGATATGGCATTCTAAAGAATTTATCTAACTTAACAAAATTTTATTATTATTTATTATATTTTCAGAAAATAATATATATTAATTTTATTTAATATATTATTATTATATATATTATTAAATCAAACTTTATTTTCAAGTAATTTTATGTTTGATTAACTTAAAACTTTATTAAACTTTATTATTATTGAAACTTTAAATTTAATTTAAATTAAATTTAATTATTGAAACTTTAATATATTATTATAAAAATCATAGATCTTAATATATATATTATTATTGTTGTTAATAATTGGTATTTGTTATTATTGGTAATAATTC
>JABUQX010088513.1:22500-25148 GCA_015478945.1 Trachelipus rathkii
TATATATCTTACATCTTACATCTTACATCCGCTCCCAGGAAGGCTCATTATAGCCTGTCAGCACGGCTAACCTCTTCTTCCACCCCTTTCTATCTTCCAAGACCGGTTCTTCGATCAGCTGAATCATAGATGGCATTTGATGTCTTCTCAGCGAATCTTCTACGGAGTCCTTCCATTTCTTCCGTGGTCTTCCCCTTGGTCTGCCTCCTTCCGGTCTCCAGTCCCACCTCCTCCTGGCCACCCTGCCACGCTCCATCCTTTCCAAATGTCCCCACCACCTTAGTCTTGCTACATCTACTTTGTTAATAATAGGTATTACTCCTATACCTTCTCTAATTCTTTCGTTTCTAACTCTGTCCCTCCTGGTCTTTCCGGCCATCGCTCTCAATACATTCATTTCAGCAGTCTGCACTCTGCTCTCCTCTCTTGTTGTCATACTCCATGTTTCCGCCCCATACAGAAGAACCGGTGTTAAAATACTCTCGAAAATTATCTTCTTCACCTCCCCTCCAATCTCATTATCCCTGATGATAGGATACAAAGCTCTAACTGTTCTCCCGTACTTATCAATTCTGCTCGCAATCTCCAAGGCACTTCCTCCTTCTCTACCAAACATTCCACCCAGGTACTTGTATTTCTCTACGTTTTTAATCACCACACCATCCACCTCCACCACCAACTCTTCTCCCTCCTCTCTACTAACTATCATAATTTCTGTTTTATCTACGTTCATGCACAGGCCCGCTTCTCTCAGTTTACTATCAAAAGCCAACACCACCCTCCTCAGTTTATCTCCGTCTTCACTCCAGCACGCCAGGTCATCCGCATAAGCCATCACATCTCCATCCAAGTCCTCCACCTCCTCCCTCACTGCCCTAATTACCACATCCAAATATGCTACAAACAGAATTGGTGACAATACACTTCCCTGCTTAACGCCAGCTCCCACCTCAAACCATTTCTCGTTTTCATATCCCGTTCTTACATTACATTTGTCATTTTTATACATACTCTCCAAAGCCTTTCTTAAGTAACCACCCACTCCGTAATCTCTCTCTAAAACCTCGAACAATTTCTTCCTAGGTACTGAATCGAATGCCTTTCTCAGATCTATAAATGCGATGTATGCCTTTTTGTTGTATTCTATTATCTTTTCCGTTATCATTCTCAGGGCGAACATAAGATCTGTGGTGCTTCTATTCGCCCTGTACCCATACTGCTCCTCTCCAAGTCTGGGTTCCACAATTGCCCTCACTCTTCTTTCAAGTATCCTTTCGTATACTTTTGCCAGATGGTCCAATAACGAAATACCTCTGTAATTATTACATTCACCCACATCTCCCTTTCCTTTATATATTGGTATAATGATGGTTTTTCCCCATCCCTCTGGAACCTCACTTTCTCTCCAGCACTTGTTGATAAACTTCAACACTGCTTCCTTCACACACTCTCCTCCCTCTTTTATTAATTCTATGGGCAATCCATCTTCTCCCGGGGCCCTTCCATTGTTCATTTTCCTTAAGGCCTCCTCCAGCTCTTCCCTGGTAATTACCCCTGCTTCCTCCCCTGGTCTCACTTCTTCTAACTGCTCCTCCATTTCCTCACCCTCCTCACCCAGAAGTTTTCCAAAATATTCTGTCCATCTCTTATTTATATCTTCCGGTCTTATTAACACTTCTCCCTGTTCATCCTTTATGCTCGCTACTTTTTTCTTCGATCCCCGATAAGTCTTTGCTAATCGGAAGATTTTCTTCCTTCCTCCCCTCACGTCCTCCCTCAGCTCCTCCGCTACAATTTTTGCTGCCTCCCTCTTTGCTCTTCTTTTCACACTCTCCGCCGTGTTTCTGGCCACCACATACAGAGCTCTTGACTGAGCCGTTCTGTCTCTTAGCCACTCTCTCATTTTTACTGTCTTCTCCTTCACCACTCCTCTAACCTCTTCATTCCACCATCGCGTATGTCTTTTTCGCGTTCCTCCTATCCATCTTCTTCCTAGGGTTTCTTCTGCTGCTTTCATCACTACATTCCGAATGTCATCCACTATCTCCGCATTCATCATCTGTTCCATATTTACATTCAATCTTCCTTCATATTCTTGCCTCTTTCCCTGCTCTTTCAGTACCTCCATTTTAATCACGCTCCTTTTCTCCCCCGCCTGCAATCTCTCCGCCTTCATTCTTAAATCCGCCACCAACAATCTGTGATCAGAGTCCATAGACACTCCCGGCAATACCTTTACATTTTGCACTATTCTCCTATCTGATGAAATGACATAATCTATGACCGATTTCTGGTCAAATTTGTCTGTTGTGTTATTCCATCTGTACCTTGTAAACCTGTGTGAATCTCTTTGCTGGAAAAAACTATTCATGATTTTCATATCCTTTCTCATGCAGCAATCTATCAAGGCCTCTCCCTCCACGTTCCTGACCTCCTCTCCATACGGCCCCAATATCCTCTCCACTTCACTTCTTCTCCTCCCCACTCTTGCATTAAAGTCTCCCATCAGCACAAATATCTCATTTTCTCTTCTTCCCACCTCCACCCTCTCTTCCATCATTTCCATAAACTCTCTTTTTTCCTCCATTGTGTGCCCTTGCTGTGGTGCATACATGGGGTACAAAGCCCAACTCGTCCTTTTCATCTTG
>JABUQX010088514.1:0-12500 GCA_015478945.1 Trachelipus rathkii
CACACGAAAAGGAGATCTCCGAGAGAGGCCTCAGGATTGGGTTCTTGAACCTAATTCAAGATATATTTGGAACTCACAAGTTACATGCTATAATGCTTTGCTGTGCTATGACTTATGAGAGCAAAATCGGTAAGTATTGTATTTGTAGTACTTATTCACGGGGCGTAACTTGTCATAATCTTTTAAAACTTAAGATATTTTTTTTTCTAAAAAGGACCTGTTTCGCTTATGAAAATTTGTGAATGGATTTCGATCTATATTTATCCCAGTTCCACCTATTTTCTGATAAGGTATAATTATATAGCGTTATATAACGTTAAATATAATTTGATAAATTGTGAATATGAATTTATTATGGATCTACTTTCTTTCATCTACTCTTATATATATTATTATTATAATTTATATATAATATGTATAATATATATATATATATATAATATTATATCATTATATATTAATATATATATATATATATATAATATTATATATTATATTAGTATATTAATATTATATATATATATTTTATTAATATATTTAATTATATATATTATTATTATATATATATATTAATATATATTATTTATATTTATATTATATATATATATTATTATTAATTATATTTATAATTAATAATATATATTAATTATATAAGTATTTTAGGGTTTAATTAGAAAACTGGAGAAAGAAACTTTGGTCCATTAACCAGGGGTCTTAAATTTTGAGTAATCGCTTTAAATTTTTTTGAGAATTTACACCTAATTTTATTGAGAACCTACTAATTATTATTTTTTTATGAGAAGCCCTATTATTTTTTTAGGTGGAAACCCTAATTTAATTTGGTGGTAACCATAATTTTTTTTATTACATAGCCTAACTTTTCCTTTTGGGAACCCTTTATTTTTTTTGAAAACCCAAATTTCTAAATATGCGTGAACTTACCACATTTTTTGTGTGGGATTACACGCCTACCCATTTACTTTTGGTCAAACACCCTAACGGAGTTATTTTATCGTGGGTGAACCGCTAATTTTTTGGCCAACCTAATTTTTTGCAACCAAGGCAAGGGTTGCGCCAAAACGGTTGCGTAGGGCGGAATTTCACGGTTCGTGATTAAGGCGTGTCTACTCCGATTCATAATTATTTTTGGTCTTTAACATACACAACCAGAATACAGCTACACTTTGGTATCAAAGCATAATCAATGACTGTTTACTTCTGAAACCTACAGGACAAATAAACACACAGACAAATATACACACACACATAAAACACACTACCGGCGGCTTATGACTCATATAAGAACTTCTTCATAATTCTATCGTGGGCCATTAATAAGTAAAACTGGCTACACGTCTCTTAGTCTCGTCTTTCTTATTTTGATTTCATCAAACGATTCTTTACACTAGATCAGAGTCTATATGAGGTCGCCATTTCAAAAACATAATAACCTAAAGTATGGAATTAACTTCAGAACACCTACCGGATACTCTCTGAGTCAAGTTATACATTATTAAAATCATGGGTTAGGAATTATAATCCACATGTACCTGGAGGCTTTATTGCTTCTATACAGGATCATGTATGGATTTAAGTAATCTATTTAAGATTAAACCCATATATCAAATACATTGGTAATTGAATCCGTCAGATTTAATAATATATTATTATAATATAATAATATATATAATTATAATAATAATTGAATCATAATAATTATAATAAGTGGATAATATGAGGACGGCTAAATTTTGACGAATCATTTATATTTTAGTAATATATATAAATGGAATTTATAAGTAATAATTATAAGTTTGAGATAAGAGGTATTTAATTGGCTGGATAGTATTGATTTTATATATATATTACGAAATATTATAATTGATAATATATGGTTGTTTGGTGTAAAAATATCAAAAGAATACGTTTAACTTAATTAGTTATCATATAGGTATTATATTATTAAGTTTATATTTTATGTTTATTTGATCTTATTTATTTATGGGGTATTTTTAGTGAAATAATTATTATTTTATTTAGGTTAGTTTTGTAATATGTATTTAGTATTTATTTTAATATTATTAACTATAGTTTTTTTATAAATATTGAGTTTAATTATTTATCTTTATTATATTTACTTTAATAAAATTATATTATTGATAATTAATGCATTAATGGATGATAACAATTTTATTAGTATATATATATGAATGTATGAAAATATATATTTTAATATATATAAAAAAATAATAAAAAGTTTTTTATAAAAATATTATTTATTTTTATAAATAATACTATATACTAAGCTTTTTTAAACCACTCTAAGCCTGATTAGGACAGAATGATTTCATTTTGAAATGTTATTTTAAAAATTAAGTCTTTAGTCTAATTTGGTAATTTAAATATAATATAAACAATCTTTTCATACAAATTAATAGGTACGAAATTAAATAATATAATTATTAAAATAAGATTTATTTTACGTGACGTTTTGTTAGCTATTTATAATATTAAATTATATATTAATATATATATTAATTATATTTATATAAAATATATAAATATTAATATATATATTATACTATTATATATAATATATTTTAATTATTATTAATATTTTTATATATAATATATATATAAATATATATATTATTATATATTATATAATATATATAATATATATATTTAATTAATATATTATAATACTTATAATATTAATTTCGTGATCTATAGTACTCTTGAACGACCACGTGCTTTCACCTAATACACCCAATACGCCCATCCATATGATCACTTTATTACATAATTTTAAATTAATTAATTATAATATTATAATTTAATTATATATTATATATATAAGTATAATATATATATCATTTATATAATATTATTATAAATTATATCTAGTGACTTAACCATAGTATTAATTATTTATCTTTTTAGTAGGTACGATATATATATATATATACCATCAGAATTATAAATAAATTATATATTATATGATATATATAATATTATTATAATATTAATTATATATATATATTATCTTATTATATTATATATATTAAATATTATATATATATATATTATAAATATTTAGGTGTTTATTATTTACTTATGAATTTAAACAGCTTCACACCTGTTTATTAAAGAACTAATTTCAACATCACTACACAAACACTTTAATTTACACCCATATTCGACCCATTTTACCCATACGACACTCTATTTCAATTAATATTTTATTCATAATCAATAATAAATAATTATATTATATAATATAATTTAAATATAATTATAATTAATATTAATATTATAATTTTAAAAATATATTAAATTATATAAATTATTTAATTATATATTTATATATATTAAATTATAATATATTAATTTAATTATATATATATAATAATTATTATATATATACTTATATTTTATTATTATATATATATAGTATAATATTTTATATTTATAATTATATATTTATATATATTATATATATATAATTTAATATTATTATTAATTAATTATATAATTATATTAATAATATACTATATATTAAATTTATTACTATAATATATTAATATGACTCAGTTAAAGGCCAGGTAATTTTATTATTAATGAGGGGGGTATCAAGTTTGAAGTTAGAATATATTATATATATATATTATATATTATTTAATATATTATTAATATTGTCGATCCCTTGATAAAATTCGCCATAGTTTGGCTCACACTACTACACTACATAACTTCACACACATCACTCAACACACTACACACATACACACACTACACTTCAACTATAACACATCACACATAACACACTCACACACCATAACTTCAATCATACTTTACTCTTGTCATGCACTGCAGTTACTTTGTGATCCTCAAGCTTTGATGCTTTATCAAACTGGGTTAGATGCTTCAACTTTATGATGCTCCATATCGACTTTATTTGTGATGCTTGCTAACTTTCGTGATGTTCACCTTTAGCTTTGGATGCTCATTTCATATCAATTTGATGGCTCTTTAGACTTTGATGTGAGACTCATTACTTTATGTTGGTACTCAATAATCTTTAGATGGCTCCACACTTTTTGTGAATGCTTATCATATATTGATTGGATATTCAAGCTTTGATGACGTTCATCTCATTTTTGGTAGGTTTCGTCTTTGGATGGCAGGCCTCCTAGGTGTGGGATTGTCCAATGAATGTGGGTTGGCGATTGGCGGGGATTTGCGGAATGCCGATTTTTTTTGAATTGAGGAATGCAGATGCCGGATCTTTAAAAGTAGAATGAAGAAATTTGCGGATGCGAAATGTTTACTCTTCGAAGTTTTGAAATTTAAAAATTATATATATATATATATATATATATATATTTATATATATATTATAATATATATTATATATATATTATAATTATATATATTTATATTTTATATTTATATATATTATTATAATAATATTATACATATTATATATTATATATATATATATTATATTATAATATATATATATATTAATATATATAAATATATAATAAATTATAATAAATAATAAAGAAAATAATAATATAATTTATTAATAATAATAATAAATATTTATATTTAATAATAAAATTAATTATTAATAATAAAATTATTATTATTATAATAATATATATAATTTTTTATATATATATTAATTATATATATATATCAATTATAAATAAAATTTATATAATATATATATATATATATATATATATTTAAATTATATATATATATATTAAATAATTAATAAATAAAATTACTTATATATATAAAATATATAATATATATTATAAAAATATATATAAATAATTAATATAATTATTAAATATTATTTAAAAATATTATATAATATATTATATTATTATATATATATAAATATATTATAATTATATATATATATATATATAATATATCAGTTAATATTCATAATAATAATATATATATATATATATATTATATTAATATATTTATTAGTATTATATTATATATTATATATATATATTATATATCTTTTATTTATATATATTTATTATTTAGTACTATAGGCACGTTGACGGCCAAACGACTACGGAAGTTGCAACCGTGAGTTGCAAATGTTGGCAAAGAACATTTTGCAACATTTTGGTTTTCAAAGGTATTGACGTGTCAAGGTTAGGAGTTTTAAGGTGGTGACCGATTTAGGTTCTGGAAGACCGACTTTCCGAGTTTGAGCCTCGAACTCAGGAGTTTACCCACCAAAAGGGGGGCCGGAGCACCCGACAAGGGCAGGACTTTTTTTGGTCCCTAGAAGGTTTTAAAAATTGATTCAGTAGATATATTTTCGATGATTCCATGCGATTTATCGAGTGATCGATTACCCCTATTGATGTTTAAATGTCTTTCTACGGTACTCTGTTGGGCTTTTTGCATCCTGAAAAATTAATCGAAAGAAAATAATGTACTATAATATGCATTCGATTTAATGTTGTAGTAATGTCTACAGGTTCGAGGCCCACCTTTTCGATATTGAAGGATTTAGAGGTAATAGGTTCTGGAAACTTGGAATATAAATCTATTTTTGTAAATGTGATAAACTGATCAACAGGTGGAGTTTTTGGTGACCCGTAGGTCACCCCTGGACAGAGGGGGGTGTTGCCCTATAATTTGATCTACGTGAGGTTACATCGTATGAAGTAGAGAGGGCATGTTTTGATCTTGAAATTGATAGTGTAGCGTTAGGGCTCATCTACTTAGCCCAGGTCAAATTCGTCTGAAACCCATGTTAGGCTTAACGTATCGGAGTGAAATTTGGATGTGAGTTATATGATGACGTAATCTCGTCGGAGAGGAGATTACGTCCCTCTGCGTCCCCTCCTTCGTAAGAGGGGAACGTAGCCCTAAAAAATTAAAATGAAATCGTAGAAGACCTGAAAACTGGAACAGGAATAGAGGAGTTCGGAGTCTGAGGACCGGGGTAGATGAGTTGGATTGGATTCGGATCTCGGAGTCCATGGCCCGCCACGGGGAGGGGGGTCCCCAGTTTGAAAAAAAAAGAAGAAGAAATGCATGGGAATGCAAAACAGAGGAAGAAGAAAAGAAGAAGAAGGAAGAAGGAGATTAGGGAGGAAAGGAAGGAAGAAGAAGAATGTGAAAGGAGGAGTCTGAGAAGGAATCAGAGTTGGTAGTGGCACCGGTGATGGAGCCGGTGCGGTGCAAGTTATAAACATTTCGTAATAACAATCAATGTTTTGAATGTCTTTATATAGGTTATCAGGTCTTTAGATCTTAGAAAATAATGGATTCTCAAAACAATCAAGAAAAAAATAATAATAAACAAGAATTTTTGGGATTCGTAGTAAATAAATTTTACATCTTTTTTGACTTCCTTATTTCCAATCCAATGTGCTGAACGCCCCTAAAAAGCCAGTAAAAATACTATAAACCAACTATCCAACCTCCCTCCTGACCATTTGTGATTATGTATTGATTATTAATTAAGGTTCAATTTTTATTATTGTAAAATGTAAAAGTTTATCTACCCTAAAGCAGTAAATCATAAATCAAACCACCCAACCTTCCTCCTGACCATCTGTGATCTATTGATCTATTTGATTAGGTCAAATTTTTTACTAAAATTTTCATGTTTACATACCTAAGCAGTTAAATCACTAAATCAAACATTCTATCAACTCCCGCTGGCAGCGTTTGATGTTATTGCTTGGTGGAATTATTGAAATTAAGTCACATTTTCGAGTAATTAATTTTGAATAAACATAACATAAAATAAGTCCTTTATACACTGATCAACGAGTATATGCTTAAGTACAAGTATTTTCACATTAATACGCTTAACATAAGTATGACCTGAACTAATGAATTAACCACAACGAAAGAACAGGATTACATCTTAAACAGGATAAACTGCTAGCATCTAACAAGTTTACACTTACAAACAGTAAAAGTACATAACAAATAAATTCAAAACGTAACTTATTCAACTTTGTCCAAGCATGTTCTTAACAGTAGGCAATGTTTATTTTACATTAACACTATGTAATATTTATCAAACATTTATCATATCCTAACCTAACTTATGTAATGAACTAAGAAATAAATGAACAACAATCCATCACAACAGACACAACCAACACACAACTAATCACACACACACTACACACAACACACAACAATCCATATACATTTCAATCAGAATACTCTGTTCATAACAATGTTTCCCATGTATATAATTTAAAAAATTAAAAAAACAATTCAATGAATTTAAAAAAATTAAAATAAAAAAAAATTAAACAGTATAAATGCAAAATAAAAATAAAAAAAAAAAAAAAAAAAAAAAAAAAAAATAAAAAATTAAAAAAAAAAAAAAAAATAAAAAATAAAAATAAATAAAAAAAAAAAAATAAAATTAACAATAAAAATTTGGAAAAAGGTTGTTGAGAACTATGCTTCTAGTCGAGAATTTAACTAATAAAAAAAATTTAAACAACTATAAATGCATAAATACACTTACTAAAATAGAATATTAAAAAAGTAAACCAAAAATTATAAAAATTAAATAAATAAATCAATTTAAACAAAGTATAGATGGATTTATTAAATCAACTTACAAATGAAAAAAAAATGTTTAGAAAAATTTGCTTATAAAAATAATTAAAAATACAAAAATAAAAATGAAAAATTGCAAATAAAAAAAGAAAAATAAATTTAAATAAAAATAAGAATAAAATTTAAATAATACATTCAAATAATAAAGTATAAATGTAAAGTAAAATTATAAAAAAATGTAAGAAAATAAAAAAGTTTTAATTTGTTGCACAATTATTTTCGTTAACGTTTATAAAAAAAAATTGAAAATTTTGAAAATAGAAATGTCAGTCCCTTCAACATTTAGAAAGATGGGTTTTTTTGCAGATTGCAATGAATTTGACGATAATGTACATGTTAAGAAATAACAGAAATCAGTTTGTAAACAGTAATGATATTATATTTTAAACGATTACGTAACTTTATCAAATATTTATCCCACCCTAATTTCCTATTCATTTTATGTGAAATATCTCTTCAAAGAGACACATACATACACCACACACACTACACACCACACACACACAAACACAAGGCACATTAACCACTCACATTTACCCAGGACTATATGCTAACCTATAAATAAGCGTTTCACATTAAATAAAAGCTAACATACATCCACCCTGAATAAAAATAGTAATGTACAACGACAAACTAACATACTTAGACGAATAAAACTGCTAAACATTAACGAAAGTTCCATCATTAAAAACAGTAAGGTAACTAACATGATCAAAAAAACGTCACTACTCCAACACTTTTTTTCATGCCATATCTTTAAATATAAATGTTTAATTTTTTACAAGTTACATGTAAATATTTATCAAAGGATTTTCATATTTACCTAATAATATGTGATTAAAAACTAAGAATAAATCATCACACACACACACACACACACACACACACACCTATTCTGATTCTGTTTACATGTTACATTATCGTCAAATTGCAATTGCACTTTGCCTTGATAACGCATCTTCCATAATGTTGAAGACTGAATCTCCAATTTTTCAAAATTTGCATTTTCTTTTTTAAACGGTAACTTAATATAATTTTTTTTTTCCCTAAGTTGGGGTATATTTATATTTTACTATTTTTTTATTATTTTTTATTTTACATTTTATACTTTTGGTGTTTATTTTTTATTTATTTTTTTAATTTTTATTTTTTATTTTTATTTAAATTTTTATTTTTTTATTTTTTTTTATAATTTGCTATTTTTCAATTTTTATTTATTTTTTTTTTCTTGTTAGTTTTATTTTACATTTATACTTTGTTTTTAATTTTTTTTATTTTTTAAATTTATTTTTTTTATTTTTTAATTTTTTTTAATTTTTTTGGGTAAGTTATTTGGATTATACTTATGGGTTTAGCTTATTTTTTATTTTAATTTTATAATTTTTTAAGTTTTTGTAAAATTTTATTCTAAAATTGGACTTTGATAATGCTTAGCAGTTTATTCGTGTGTGTGTGGTGTGTGGTGTGGTTGTGTGTGTGTGTGTGTGTGTGATTTAATTGTAATTTCATTACAATAGTTAGGTTTAATATGAACTAAATCTTGATAAATGTTACTGATGTTAAGTGTAAATTAACATTGGAGGTGAATGTTAAAGATATTTGCATGAAACAGTGTGAGTAGGTTTGAGTTTATATGCTAATGTTAGTTACTTTTTAACTGTTGTTAAGTGTGGGAATTTGTTAATATTTAGCAGTTTTAATTCGTGCTTAGTTTATGTTGGTTTGTCGTTTGTACATTATATTTAGTTTCAGATGATGTTTTAATGTTAGCTTTAATTAATGTGAAAACTTTATTGGGTTAGCATATATGTGTGTGTGTGTTGGGTGTGTGTGTGTGTGTTGTGTTGTGTGTGTGTGTGGTGTGTGTTGGTGTGGAGTGTGTGGGTGTGTGAGTGTGGTGTGTCAATTTTATTCTCAGTTCATTACAATAGTTAGGTTTAGGAAAGATAATCTTTGGAAATAAATGTTACTCAACTGTTTTAAATAATCATATATATTATTACTGTTTTATATGAATTTTGTTTTTTAGACATGTTAAATAATAGTCATTGCATTTTTGCATCTTGCAAAGATACGCCATCTTTCTAAATGTTGAAGACTGACCATTTCTATTTTCAAATTTCATTTCTCTTCTTATTAAACGTTAACTAATATAAATTTTTTTTCCGTAAGTTGAAACATACATATATTGTTTACTATTTTTTATAGATTTTTTATTTTACATTTATACTTTGTATTTTTCATTTTTTTATTTTAATTTTATTTTTAATTTTTTATTTATTTTTTTTTTTTTTTTTTAATTTTGCTATTTTTTTTCTTTTAATATTTTTATTTTTTATTTTAAATTTTTTTTCTACTTTTTTTTTTTTTTTTTTTTTTTTAAGTTTATTTTTGCATTTAGACTTTATGTGTACCTTTTTATTATATTTAAATTTTTTAATTTTTTTTAAATTTTTTTATAAATTTTTTTAAGTTTTTCTTCTTATAACTTTTATTTTTGCATTTTTATAATTTTTTTATTTTTTTTTTAATTTTTTAAAGATTTTCTAATTTTTTAAATTTTGTTGTTTTTTTTGGAATTTATACTTTTGTTTAATTTTTTATTTTTATTTAATTTTTTTATTATATTTGTTATTGTTTTTAATTTTTTTTGTTACGTATTATATGTATTTCATTTTTTCTTGTTTTTTTTTTTTCTTTTTTGTATTAATTTTGTAAATTTTTTTTTTAATTTTTTTTACAAAATTTTTTAATTTTCTAACATGGAACTTTGATAATGCTAGCAGTTTACTTGTGTGTAAGTAAATCTGTGGTGTGTGTGTGTGTGTGTGTTGTGTGTGTGTGTGGTGTGTGTGTGTGTGTGTGTGTGTGTGTGTGTGTGTGTTGTGGTGTGTGTGTGTGTGTGTGTGTACTATGTGACGAGGTATGAGTCATTCAATCTTAGTTCATTATAATACGGATGTTATTTTAGGGTTAGGATATGATAAACTTTTGTCAATGTTACTATATTAATGAAAATTACATTGCTTATGTTAGAAAATATGTGCTTCAAAGTGTGAATAGTTACGTTTTTTTGGTATGTTTATAGTTATTTCTTATTTACTGTTTTGTTTAGTGTGAAATTTTGTTAATGCTAGCAAGTTATTCCTGTTAAAGATGTATCATGTTTTGTCGTTTGTGGTTTTATTCTCATAGTTCAGGTTATCTATGTTAGCCGTTTTAATTGAAATAACTTTTGTTAGTTAGCAGTAATCTGTTAGATCAGAAGTAATAAAGAACTTGATTTTTTTATGGTTTTATTAAAATTATACTCGAGAAATTGATTGATCAATAGTCAATAATCAATAGATCATAGGGATGGACAAGGAGGAGGGTTGGATAGTGGTTTGATTTAATGATTGACTGCTTTAGGATATGTATAAACGTTACCAATTTTAGTAAAATTTGACCTTAATTAATAGATCAATAGATACAGATGGTCCGGAGGGGAGGGTTGGATGTGGTTTTGATTTAGTGATTTACTGCTTTTAGGGTATGTAAAACAACTTAAATTTTGTAAGTTATAAAACAATAAAAAGTGTAAGAATTTATTTTTTATTTTAAGTATATTATTTATTATTGAAGAATTATTTTATCCTTGATGGTTTGAAACATTCTTTTCTTAAATCTCAGACCCTAATACATCTATATAAAGACATCACATTGTTTGTTTTTATAAGAAATGGTTTATTAACTTGGCACCATACAAGGACGGATTACCACGCACCCGGTGCCATCTATCATTTAGTAAATTCTTTTCAGACTCCTCCTTCATTGTTTATTTCTTCTCTCTCATTTCCTCCTCTTCTGCATTCTACATTCTTTTCCTTCCTCTGTTTTGCATTCCATGCATTTCTTCTTCTTTTTTCAACACTGGGGAACCTCCTCCGTGGGGTCCATGGACTAGACCGAATACGAATCACACTCCAACTCCTGTCTAAGACTCCGACTTTCTAGCCAGACTATCCAATTTCAGCCTTCTACTATTATTTTAATTATTTTTTTTTTATGGGGGGGCAGCGTCCCTCTTACGAGGGGACTCAGGGAACGTAATCTCAGTCGGAGACGAGAATTACGGGTTATATAGCTCAACATCAATTTCACATCCGATACTAGGCCTAACATGGTTTTCACGACGAATTTGACCCTGACGCTAAGGGGCAAACACCCTTAGGGGTGACTACGGTCACAAAAACTCACCTGTGATCAGTTTATCACATACAATAGATTATATTCCAAGTTTTAGACCTATACCTCTAGTCCTTCATATCGAAGGGTGGCCTGCGGAACTGTAGACTTATACAAAAACGATTAATCGAATGCTACATTTTATAAGTAAAATTATTTCTTTCTTATTATATTTTCAGTGCTAATAAGCCAAAGAGTAACGTAGAAAAGAGATTAAAACATTCGATCATAGGGTAATCGGAAATATCAACGAAATCGATTGGAATCATCGGAAAATGATCTAAACTGACATTTAAAAAACTTCTAGGCGGAACAAAAAAGTCCCTTTCGTGGGGCTTCCCGCCCCCCTTCTTTGGGGGTAAACCTCTTGAGTTAAGGCCTCAGAAACCCTCGGAAGTCGGATCTTCAGCCTTAAATTCGGTCTTCACTGACTTAAAAACCTAACCTTGGACGGTGGTCAAATCTTGAAAAACCAAATGTTTGACAAATGTTGCTTTGCACATTTACAACATCCGGTTTGCAACTTTCCGGTAGTACGGTTTTGGCCGTTCATCGTGCCCCCCTATTACTTTATATACTATTATATATATATTTATATATTTATATATATAATAATATTATATTTTATATAA
>JABUQX010088514.1:27500-35000 GCA_015478945.1 Trachelipus rathkii
AGAGCAAAGAATGTATAAATTTGTGTGATAAAAAATTTGTAGAGATAAGGCTTTTGTTCATAGCTCTCTCTCAAATTTGTCATCTTCTGTTAGTTCTAATGAACTTTTTAGCGTTATACATAATTAATAACTTGTATTTGAATTTAAAACATTTATTTGTAATTCTTATTTGCCGGAAAATTTTAATATGCGGGAAAAGCAACTTAGAGCTTGGGACGACTTGTTCAAAGAATTTAGGGGAGGAGAACGCGGAGTCGATAAACTTAGAATGAAAATGGGGGGGGAGACCTTTACTTTAACCGGGGGGGTGAAGACCTTTTACCTTTTACGGGGGGGGGGGAGAGGAGAGTACTCATTCAACTGCTATTTTGAAGGAGATAGCCTCGCTCTTTCCTTATAAAGCTAATATTAGCGGTGATCCAATAAAACTTAAACCTCGCCGAATCCCTCATAAATTATTCGAACAAACAAAGAGGGAGTTATTAAATTTAGTAAAAGCGAAGTTTTAAAGAGAGCGGCCATCGGAATGAAAGTTTCCGCATCAGTTTGTTAGAAAAAAATATATTTATATATATATATATAGTTATATATATATATTATATATATATATTATATGTAATATATATATAGTATATTATGAGCCGAGTAGATATATATATATAGTAGTTATATATATATATATAGAGAATATATATATATATATATATATATATATATATATACTTATATATATTATATTATATAATATAATGGCAAAGAATGACGAAGACATATTTAAAACATTTTAAAAAGAAAATTTAATCACCGACTAGTTTCGGGTAAGACAACAGTTTTCCATTTTCAAGGTTGATAATGCAATGATAAGAAATATACAAAATAAATAGTATAAAATTAAAATTAAAATAATAGTATTATAACATTGATTAAAGTATAGACTTGTAAAAAAGTTCACGAATGAGATAAAATTTCACTTCAGTAGTAATTAAGCTAATTTAAATATTTTTAATTTTCATTTATTTTTGGTTTAGATACCAAAATATATAGAGGATTCCAAACAAAAGAGAGATAGGTTCTGCTCAGCTTGGGGCTAATAATACTAAAATTGGTATCGATGTATAGTATGTTCTTCCTCATGGTTCAACAATGAGCTTTTATAGCTCAAAAAGGGTGGATGATGAAGGTGATCAAGGGTTCTGAATGATATACTCTATGTTCTGCTGCATACGCGTGGAAAGGTTTCTAACCAGTCCTTTCCTATGTAGTGCCATCACAGTCACCACATTTATATTGATAAATTATTGAAGAACACAGAGGAATAGGAAGTTTATCTTTGAATCTAAAATAACCTCCAATTTTCATTTCACTAGAGAATATTAACTTAAATTTGAACTGGGGAAAGTTTGTTTTTAAAAGTGAATCAATTTTACCTCGAATTTCATAACTCATTCTTCCCATGAAAGGTAACCTCATATACAGGATATCCTTGGGAGCTATCATCCTAGTAAAAGGTTTATTTGTAAATTTTGAAGAAAGTAATTTACCGAAAGTTTTATCAAATCAAAACTTGAGGAAAACCATTCTTCATAAATAACGATTTCAGGAATTCTAGTTCATTTGAGAGATTGACATAAGAGGATGAAATCTTGTATCCTCTATCAAAAAGTGTCCTAATTAAGTTAATTTTAAAAATATGAGGAACATATATATATATATATTTATATATACGTTCTACCTAAGGCGTTAAATATATGATATATAGTTAAGATAGATATATATATGATATATAGTAGTATATATATATATATATATATATATAATATATATATAATATATATATATATATATATATAGTATATATAATGTCATATACCTGCATCACTAAATATATATATATATATAATATATAGTATATATATATAGATATATATATAGTATATATATAAGATAGTATAATATATATAAAGATATCAGATATATATATTATATATTATATATATATAATATAAGTAGTATAGGGGGCACAGATTGACGGCCAAACCGACTACCGGAAGTTGCAACCGGATGTTGTAAATGTTGCAAAGCAACATTTTGCAACATTTGGTTTTTCAAGGTTGACGTGTCAAGGTTAGGGTTTTTAAGGTCGGTGAGACCGAATTTAAGGTCTGGAAGACCGACTTCCGAGGTTCTGAGCCTGAACTCAAGGAGTTTACCCCCAAAAGGGGGGCGGAGCCCCCGAAAGGGGACTTTTTTGGTCCCTAGAAGGTTTTAAATGTCAGTAGTATCATTTTCGATGATTCCAATCGATTATCGTGATCGATTACCTCCCTATATCGATGTTTAAATCGTCTTTCTACGTACTCTGGTTGGCTTTTAGCACTGAAAAATATAATCGAAAGAAAATAATTACTATAATTAGCATTCGATTAATCGTTGTAGTAAGTCTACAGGTTCCGAGGCCACCCTTTTCGATATGAAGGACTAGAGGTATAGGTCTGAAACTTGGAATATAATCTATGTATGTGATAAACTGATCACAGGTGAGTTTTGGTGACCGTAGGTCACCCCTAAGGGGGTGTTGCCCCTTAGCGTCAAGGTCAAATTCGTCCTAAAACCATGTTAGGCTTAACGTATCGGAGTGAAATTTGGATGTGAGCTATATGAGTGACGTAATCTCGTCTCCGACGAGATTACGTCCCTCTGCGTCCCCTCGTAAGAGGGGACGCTGCCCCCCCATAAAAAAATAATAATTAAAATGATCGTAGAAGGCTGAAATTTGGAGTCTGGGTAGAAGAGTCGGAGTCTGAGACGGAGTTGGAGTTGGATTCGGTTTCGGAGTCCATGGACCCCACCGGAGGGGGGTCCCCAGTTGAAAAAAAGAAGAAGAAATGCATGGAATGCAAAACAGAGGAAGAAGAAGAAGAAGAAAGGAAGAAGGAGGAGGAAATGAGGAAGGAAAGAAGAATGATGAAGGCAGGAGTCTGAAAGAATTCAGAGTTGATAGTGGCACCGGTGCTGGGCCGGTGCGGTGCCAAGTTAATAAACATTCGTAATAAAACAATGTTGAATTCTTTATATAGATTTTTAGGGTCCTGTAGATTTAGAGAAAATAATGGTTTTCAAAACCATCAAGACACATTTAAATCATAATAAAAAATAATGACACCAAAAGAAAATTTCTTACTACTTTTTATGTTTATAACTTACAAATTTACGTTTTTATACCCTAGCCTAAAGCAGTAAATCACTAATTCAAACCACTATCCAACTCCCTCCTGACCATCTGTGATCTACTTGATCTATTGATTAAGGTCAAATTTTTACTAAAAATTGTAACGTTTTTACATATCCTAAAGCAGTAAATCATTAAATCAAACCACTATCCAACCTTCCCTCCTGTCCATCCATGATCTATTGATCTATTGATCTATTGATTCAAAGTCACATTTTCGAGTATAATTTTGAATAAACATAACAATATAAATCAGTTCTTTTATACACTGATCAACGAGTATATGCTAACGTAAACAAAGTTTTTCAGCATTATTATAGCTAACATAGCATCAACTGAACTATGAATATAACCAACAACGACAAACCTAACAACATCTTAAACAGGAATAAACTGCTAGCATTACAAAGTTTCACACTTAACAACAGTAAAGTAACTAACATAACATCCAAAAACGTAACTTATTCACACTTTGTCAAGCATGTTTCTAACATAGCAATGTTAATTTTACATTAACTAGTAACATTTATCAAAGATTTTATCATATCCTAGCCTAACTATTGTAATGAACTAGGAATAAACACACACATAGTCAAACCTGCAGGCAGATAGACAGAACATAAATCAGAGTGACGCCACACACACACACACACACACACACACACACACACACAGCGCACACACACACACACACAAAAGCAACGAATAAACTGCTTAGCAATAAAACTTACAGAAGAAAATTAAAAAATTAAAAAATTAAAAAATAAAAAATTAAAATAAATAAAAAAAATTAAACAAAGTATAAATGCAAAATAAAACTTACAAAAGAAAAAAAAAAAAAAAAAAAAAATAAAATGAAAAAATTAAAAATAAATAAAAAAAAATTAAACAAAGTATAAATGCAAAAAAAAAATAACAAAATTTAAAAAAATTAAAAAATTAAAAATTTTTTAAAAAAAAAAAAAATTAAACAAAGTATAAATGCCATATTAAGACTTACAAAAGAAAAGTAAAAAATTAAAAATTAAAAAAAATTAAAAAATTAAAATAAATAAAAAATTAAACAAAGTATAAATGCAAAATAAAACTTAAAAAAAAAAAAAAAAAAAAAAAAAAAAAAAAAAAAAAAAAAAAAAAAAAAAAAAAAAAAAAAAATAAAAAATAAAAAAAAAATAAAAAATAAATTTAAATAAAAAATAAAAAATAAAAATTAAAATAATAAAATTAAACACAAAGTATAAATGTAAAATAAAAAATTATAAAAAAAATAGTAAACAATATATGTATGTTTCAACTTAGGGAAAAAAAATTATATTAGTTAACGTTTATAAAAAGAAAATGAAATTTGAAAATATAAATGTCAGTCTTCAACATTTAGAAAGATGGGTTATCTTTGCAAGATGCAATGCAATATACGATATGTACATGTTAGAACAGAATCAGTTATGTAAACAGTAATGATATTATATTAACTAAACGATAGTAACATTTATCAAAGATTTATCATGTCCTAACCTAACTATTGTAATGAATAAGAATAAATGAAACACACACACACACACACAACACACACAAACACACACACAAACACACCACACACACACACAGACAGACACACATAAAATAAAACTGTATTACATAGATTTGCATAAAATTTTGCAACATTAAATAAAGCTAACATAACATCATCTGAACTAAAAATATAGATGTACAACGACAAAACCTAAAACAACTCCTTAAGCACGAATAAACTGCTAACATTAAAAAGTTTGCACACTTAACAACAGTAAAGTAACTAATAGCATCTAAAAACGTAACCTATTCACACTTTTCCATGCATATCTTTAACAATCAATGTTAATTTTTAAACATTAACATAGTAACATTTATCAAAGATTTATCATATCCTAACCTAATTATCTGTAATAAACTAAGAATAAATCACACACACACACACAGTCACACACACACACACACACACACACTCCGAATAAATGCTAGCATTAATCAAAGTTCCATGTTTAGAAAATTAAAAAATTAAAACAAATACACACAATTAAAGCAGTTAAATAAAATTAACTCAAACAAGTAATAATAATGCTAAAATTAAAATTAAACAAAAGATAATAAGAAAATTTTAAAATAAAAAAATAAAAAAATTAAAATAAATAAAAAAATTAAAACAAAGTATAAATGTAAAATAAAACTTAACAAGAAAAAAAAAATAAATAAAAATGAAAAATAGCAATAAAAAAAATAAAAAATAAATTAAATAAAAAATAAAAAATAAAAATTAAAATATAAAATTAAACACAAAGTATAAATGTAAAATAATAAAAATTATAAAAAAAAAATAGTAAATCAATATATGTATGTTTCAACTTAGGGAAAAAAATTATATTAGTTAAGGTTTATATAAATGTTGAAATTTAAAATAGAAAATGGACTATTTAACGTTTGGAAAGATGGGTTATCTTTGCAAGATGCAATGCAATTGACGATATGTACATGTTAGAACAGAATCAGATATAGGTGTGTGTGTGTGTGTGTGTGTGTGTGTGATTTATTCTTAGTTCATCACAATAGTTAGGTTAAGATATGATAAATCTTTGATAAATGTTTACTTATGTTAATTGTAAATTAACAATTGAATATGTTAAAGATATGGCATGAAAAAGTGGTGAGTAGTGACGTTTTTGTATGCTATGTTAGTTACTTTAACTGTTGTTAAGTGGTGGATACTTTGTTAATGTTTGCAGTTTATTCGTGCTTAAGGTAGGTTAGGTTTGTCTTTGTACATTATATTTTTAGTCCAGGTTATGTTTATGTTAGCTTTAATTAATGTGAAAACTTTATTAGGTTAGCATATATTCCTGGTATGTGTGTGTGTATGTGTGTGTGTGTGTGTGTGTGTGTGTGTGTAGTGTGTGTGTGTGGTGTGTGTGGTGTGTTGTCAATTCTCTATCTTAGTTCATTTACAATAAGTTAGGTTAGGAACATGATAAATATTTGATCAATGTTTTACTATCGTTTAATCAATATAATATCATTACTGTTTACATAACTGTTTCTGTTCTAACATGTACATGTCGTCAATTGCATTGCATCTTGCAAAGATAAACCATTTTTTCTAAATGTTGAAGACTGACATTTCTATTTTCAAATTTCATTTTCTTTTTATAAACGTTAACTAATATAATTTTTTCCCTAAGTTGAAACATACATATATTGTTTACTATTTTTTTTATAATTTTTTATTTTACATTTATACTTTGTGTTTAATTTTATTATTTTAATTTTTATTTTTTATTTTTTATTTAAATTTATTTTTTATTTTTTTTATTTTTATTTTTTTATTTTATTTTTTTATTTTTTATTTAAATTTATTTTTCTAACTTTTTTTTTTTTTTTTTTTTTTTTTTTTGTATGTTTTATTTTGCATTTATACTTTGTTTAATTTTTTTATTTATTTTAATTTTTTAATTTTTTTAATTTTTTAATTTTCTTTTGTAAGTTTTATTTTGCATTTATACTTTGTTAATTTTTTTTTTTTATTTTAATTTTTTAATTTTTTTTTTAATTTTTTTTAAATTTTTTGTTAACTTTTTATTTTGCATTAAACTTTGTATAATTTTTTAAATTATTTTTATTTCTTAAATTTTATTTTTTTATTTTTTTATTTTTTTTTTAATTTTTATTTTGCTTTTATACTTTGTTTAATTTTTTTTTTTTTATTTTAAATTTTTTAATTTTTTTAATTTTTTTTATTTTTTTAATTTTCTAACCATGGAACTTTGATAATGCCTAGCAGTTTATTCATGTGTGTGTGTGTGTGTGTGTGTGTGTGTGTGTGTGTGTGGTGTGTGTGTGTTGTGTGTGTGTGTGTGTGTAGTGTGGTCATTTATCTTAGTTCATTTAACAGTAGTTAGGTTTAGGGATATGATAAATCTTTGATAAATGTTACTATGTTAATGTTAAAATTAACATTGTTCTGTTAGTCAAATTATTGAGAAAAGTGTGAATCAGATTACGTATTTGAATGTTATGTTAGTTACTTTACTGTTGTTAAGTGTGAAACTTTGTTAATGCTAGCAGTTTATTCCTGTTTAAGATGTATCTCTGTTTGTCGTTGTGGGTTATATCATAGTTCAGGTTATTCTAGGGCTGCGGCGACCGCTAGTTGTGCTAATGTTAGCGTTATTCAATTTTGAAAACTTTGTTACGTTACATATATTCGTTGGTCAGTGGTATAAAAAGAACTTGATTTTTAT
>JABUQX010088514.1:42500-44050 GCA_015478945.1 Trachelipus rathkii
TCTGGTTTACTCACCCAACCTTCACCCTTCAAGGAATATAATTCATTATTTCGGGGATCCCTCCACACTGCAAAGGTGTCTTTACCCCAACCAACGACAACACAAACATCTCAATAATAGATTGATAGATAGTATATATATATATATTATATAGTATATATATATATAAGTATATATAATATATATATTATATTATATATATATATTATATAAATATATATTATATATATATATCATATATATAGTATATATATATATATTAGGGATGTTCCGATACCAGAAAAGAGGCGATAGATAAGCGAATGATGTAAATTAGAGAGTTGTGTGGTGTGAAGAAAAGAATAAATGAAAGAGAGAGAGTAAATGAAAGTACGTTGAGATGGTTTGGAATGTGAAAAGGATGGATGATAGTCGGTTGGTTAAGCGGATGTATAGTGGTGAGTGTGTTGGGAATCGACTGACTAGGAGACCGAAAAAAGTGGATTGAGTCAGTAAAGGAATGCCTGGAGGAGAAATGTGAGTTTGCAAGAGGCGAGAAGAAAGGTGCATAATATTAGTGAATGGCTGGGTTTTGTGAAGGGGTATGGTTGTGGCCCACCTGGGCCAAGGGATGAACCCCACATTGACGAGATGCCATAGTGAGGGTTCGTCACGGTCCCATGAAGCTCTAGGGTCGATTTTCTGACTGCGACGAGTTCTCACTAATAGGTATAAAGGGGGCGGTAAGGTTGGGCTTTCTTTTCGACTTGTGTCATATTCTTTACTAATTTTATGTTTCCGGTGCATGTAACGCACCTTACCCCAGGTCTTGGGGGAGGCTAATGATGATGATGATGATAGTAGTTAGGAGTACGGAACTGACAGGTGCCAGATTTACGGCTAAATCTGGCAACCTAATTATATTTTGACACTTTTAGCATTTTTGGTACTTTTCGTCTGGTCCGATTGTATATTTTTTTCGCAGATTTCGATTTCAGATCTCTGATTTGAGACTGAGCCTGCGTTCGTCGCGTTTTTACAGCAGGTTCCCGCGTTTTTACCGCACGTTCCCTCTTTAGCTGCAATTTTCGGACAGATCCTGCATCAGCCCTTTAGCATTGCTTCCCTCTCCGATGTAACCTCGAGGTAAACTGAGGATCACTGCATAGCAGGTGTAATTATATCCCTGTTGTCTTGAAAGACTGAAATAAAGAACCAAAATTTCAAAACATATGTTTCCCATAAATTTCTTAAATTATTTATTCCCCACTATTCACTTATTATTAACATTATCACATTATCACAAGTGTCACTATTATTATATGGTATAACGGTAAATATCACCACCATTTGCGAAGGTATAATGTGATAGAAGGGGGTTCGGCACCGTTGCTACCTAGTGGCAAGAATTAAAAAAATTTCTTGCAATATGACGACAATTGTCTTGGAAATGCATGCTTCACCTTCTAGAATTGGTTATTTTTAATTTCTCTTTATATTTTATTTCTTGTGTTTAATAATTATATTCCAAATGTTAAAAGAATGAATTTTAAATTTTGCGAGCTCCTCGA
>JABUQX010088515.1:0-31710 GCA_015478945.1 Trachelipus rathkii
TAGTATCTATTCACGACTATTTATGTTTAGCATTTCTCACTTTCGTCATCTAAATTAATTAATTTTTTATTATGAATATTGAATTAGATGTGTTATTTAAATTAAATATTATATTCACATTATTTAATTATTTTTAACATCTATATAAAGTAAACACATTTATCATACTAGGGAACTACTCACTATATTATAATAATTATCATCATTAAGATACATTAATTAGTATTATGATCGAATAAATGACTAACGTTAACAAAGTTTTTATCACATTAATTATTTAAATTACCAATTCAAATTCTTTAGTTCATATTTAAGCCTTCAGCCTGAACTAATAAGAATATTATTAATAATGCAAATTATTTCAATAATTTTTTCATTAGATATTTATATATTACATTTATATTTATATATATATATTATATTTATCAACATTTAAAAGCAAGAATAAATACTGCTACATCTATTAATTCATAATTAAGGTTTTACGTACTTAACAAGAATACAAGTAAAGTAACTTAAGACATAAGCAATATTCAATTATAACGTGCTTGGTATAAACTTTAATTATTATATTTGGAGTTAATAATTCTGGTGCGGGTGGCATGAAGTGTAGCTACAATATAGGTAATTTAAGTAACATTCCCTTTAAGTTTTCTGATTTATTTTTAGCCATCCCAAAGAACTGAATAATTTTCTATTTTCAAAAAATTTACGGGCTAGCGTTTTGCTTTTATCATTGGTTTATTATATTTAAATCAGTCATTCACCTAAAAAATTTTAGTTTTTGGTAATTCTTTTTTATTATTTTAATATTATTAAAGTTTTTATTATCAGTTTGAGTGTATAGCATTTCTCTGATTCATCCTTCGAGTGTTGACTTCTATTTATTTTTCGTGTCTTCAACATAATTTATTTATTTGTTTAATTTATTTTACAAATTGGTTTAGGTTGATTCTTTATTTAATTTTATGATAATTATTTTTAGTTATTTTATTCCATGCCATGTATGGTATTCCGGTTAATGTTATTTTACTTTATATTCCATCTCATGGATTCTTAGGGAAAATTATTAGTATAATGGTTTATATTAGGGAATGCATTTATTTCGTTCATATTATTTTATGAATTCACATCGTGTATATTGAAAATATTTACTAGTTTTTTACTTATATTATTATAACTTACACTTCACAAAAAAATTCAAGCATAATTAATTATACTTGAAATGTGAGTGGTTATTACTGATGATAGTATTATGATATTAAAATTATATTATTATATATATATTAATATTAAATCATAATTTATATATTATATTATCTAATTTTATTAAAAGGGTTAAAAATCAGTTTATAATATATTAAATTATATAAATAATACTCTATATATATAATAATTACTACAAATACAAAATTTATTAATAGGTATATATATACCTTATACATACAGATATAGTACTATAATAATTAATATATAATATTATATATAGTTTATTATATATATATATAGATATTACTATATATATATCTCTAATTAACTCATTCACAATATATATATTAATACTATATATAAGTATATACCCTCTTTATCCTTTATATATATATCCGTGATCTATTGAGATTAATTTTTGTAATTATTATTACTGTTGCATATTATATATAGATTTCAAGTCATATTTTTATATACTATTATTTATATTATACTAATATTCTATAATTATTTAATATATATTACATACAATATAATACTTATTATTTATTTATGTCTAATATCTTATTATTTTTGTTTTATTATTATATTTCGATATAATATAATTATAATTTTTTAGTATATATATTTTTACATTTAATATTTTAAATTTTTTATATTTATTTTATTATTTATCTATATGTTTATAACTTTATGTTTTAAAAAAACTTTTATGTTTAATTATAGAATAGAATTAACATACAGTATTATGCTATATGGAAGAAATTAATGTCAAACATGACATTATACCACTTCGTACACCAAATATAGCTCATTTAATTGACAGCGATCTATATGTAGTCGTTCTTATTCTAACTATAACTGTTAGAAATGTAGAGAAGATTGGGAGTAATTGAAGTATTAGGCAATTGATTATTAGTTAGAACTATAACGGTATTATATTCTGAACCGTGTGCCTGTATTTCAATTATGCAAATTAACACGAACATATTTTACACAGGATACTCACTAATTTCTAATTGTATTAATTATAGATCTTTGCATACTTATGGATTAAACTTAAATTGATATAATTATATTATTATTATTATTAATCTTATATTTTGATTTTATATATATATATTTGCAGATTATAGTATATGTATATTATTTTAATAATAGTAATTACATAGACATATAAATTATATAATCTTAATTCTTTATTTTACTAGATATTCTTATATATAATTACAACTCGACAATAATGTTACATTAGCTTCAATCATCACTAGAGTGTATTCAAATTAAAACTCACGGGTATTATATTGAAATTACACACATTTACATTAGGGCGAATGATTTTCTTTATTTCAAACCCTATGTGAATTTATTATAGGGTATGTGTGATAGACTGGGAATTTTATTATTACAAATTTTGGATTAGAATTTTCATTTAAGAGGATTTGCAGAGATTAATTAGGGTTAGTGTTTGATTATAGGTTTACATTAGGCTAACGTTATAGAAATTTAGCTATAGGCTTCATAAAAAAAAAAATTTATAATTTTTCGACATACAAGTAATAACTAATTATTAGTTTAAGTTATTCTATTACGGGAGGGGCTATCTGTGATATATTTTCTGTTTATCGGAGGATCAACTGAACCTCTTCCGTCCGGTGTGGGCGTGAACGAGAAGTCTATGTCATTCTATTTAATAGCATTAAATCTATATATTACGCATATTTTTTATTTATTTATTTAGAGATATTATTTATCCATATTTTATACTAAACATAACTATAATATTTTTATAACTTTATTAAATACCATTTCATTCTCTCTATAAAATGTTAAAATTTGATATTTGTCAATTTAAATTATCATATTTATAACAACAGTATTTAATTCTCCTATATAACTACTTATTATAGTCAACTCTACCATTCGAAATGTATATTGAAATATACAAATTACTTAAATATTCGTTTAAGGGGACTGTAGGCTATTGCAATATATTTGACAACTCGTGCCTCGGGTTTTCCTCAACCAACCATTGAGTGCAATTTGCCACTTTTTTTTGTGACCATTGTTATGCTATTTACTCCTGTAGGAAACTTCTAATCCCACAATGTGTAATAATAATTTACATTACCCTTACAGTAAATTTTAGTTATTTATAAAATTATTTGGACTGACAGCTGAATAAATGTCTAAATTCACAATCAATTTTCAGCACTTAAAATTAATTTTAACTCCCGATCTTTATTTCACTCAACACTGTTTACAATGCTGTAGCCGAAATTTTAAGACGTTTACAGTATTCTTTTCAATCGTTTTTTACGAGTGTGTGTGAACATTAATATGCGAGAATGTAGAGTTCGATGAATGGCCCTTTATCAGAATTTTTATTCGAGTTCTGGGAATATTTATAGGACTACTTTAAAAGATTTCAAAAAACAAATATTATAACATAAAATAAATTATAAAACAACATAAATATTTTAATAAATTATGAATATAAAAACAAACTTAAAAAAAAATAAACGTCACTATAATAAAATTATAGACATAAGAGTAAATAAAACAAAAAAAAAAAAAAAGAGAAAAAAAAAAAATAAAAAAAAAAAAAACAAAAAACACTCACTACATCAGAAATAATAAAAATTTATCACTAGATTAGTAAACGTAAATATATAATTACAGAATATAATATATAAATGATATATTTCAATAATAAAAAACATTAAAGAGAATAAAAAAAATAGAAATACCATCATATAGAAAGCAATGAGCCACTTAGTCAACAGTAACAAAAAAAATATAAATTTAGGAAAGCAAATATTATTAAATATTTGATTAATAAACATATAATTTTAAATAAGGGAGAGGAACTATTCGAGGACGAAAAAATTAATTCCCAAACCTCAAACTTGTCAACAAGAACTCCAATATAGAAACAAAAAATGCAAAGAAAATATACAAACCTTCCTCACAATATAACAATTAACCAAGATATAACAACAATATAAAGTAGCCGATTTACACCATTTCGGTGAGACACAAACTGATTAGATATACGACTGCTTGCACGTATAACATTAGAATGGAGTGGAGGGAGTTACATATATCCTTAATGGAGGCATCTAAGAGCACTACTTGTACTGGACCTCTAACTCGGCTCTTATTGGTGGGCATCTAAAAGGAGGACTAGTGGAAAGTTGCTATAGGCAGTGCGTCATGCGGGTCGCCTCGGATATACACCGGTTGCCGTATCTCCTTACATTCAGCAAGAGGCACCCCGAAGGTTGAGGGTGCTCATACACGCCATATCGAAAGAGGTTTTTCTTGACTTCTATTCCAATAGGCCAGACTATAGCCTATCTCGGAAGATAGCGAACTTTAAAATAGAATGGTCGCGGCTATTTTTTTAAGTATGTATATTATTATAAAAGGTAAATAATTAAAAAATGTATGAGACTAACTAAATAAATGAAAAAACAGTTACAAGCGGAGAGTAAGTATAAATTGCATTCAAAACCTAGGATGATTAGGAGAGAGGTCAACCCCTCAAGCCCTGGTCATGTCCAGAGTGAAGAATAAATACCAGATATCGGCACACCAATGATTTTTTGTAAGTAACTTAAGCAGGAACACCTAAACAATTGGTGAGTAGTTATGCAGGCAAAAATTAAGAGAGGCATATATATCAAACAAACAAGAACTAGACTCGAGAGTACTCGAGATAAGCAAAGTTTCTTCAATAAAAGCCATTCAAACACAATCAATAACTGAAAAAAGCACTCAGAGAAGGTATACAATAAAAATATAAAAAATAAATAAGAAAATCAGGCAGAAAGAACAACGGATTATAAAGTAACTGTTTTTTCCGGTTGAATCGCCTCTTTCGGTTCTGTGTTTCCATGAAATTCTGTGCGGTAAGTTAAGGGTCGATATGCGTATCAAGTTATTTATGTAACTGGTTCGACTTGTCTGCCATCAACCAAGTTTTGTGCCGTCATTAGACAATAGTTAACAAATTCATGATCTTTAGATATAATTTATTTCGTGTTATTAATGGATCTTAATTGCTAAAGAGGCTGCTTAGGCATATAAAATTTAAACTGTTGGACACATTAGTCTTGAGGGTGATATATAAGACAAACTGGGATTTGGTTTTCATACCAGTTTCTGCAGACGGAATATGGAGTTGCCGCGTACCTTACCCAGCAGCTACACTCACATTATACTCTACATTCTAATCTTTCTGCACTGCATGTCCGTGCATCATTCTATAGTCCTGTATCCTAAATCTAAGTAGAGATTGTTGGTGAATAACCATCTCGGTGCTTAAGAAGAAGCCTAGGTATATACGATTAATGGTTTCTGTTTTCACCCTTATAAGCATGAGGTAGGTTTTTGCTATCAAGATATAATGTCCAGCTCTCAAACAATTTCATGAACGCACTGGCTAATAATACGGCGTGTTATTTGTAGGGAAAATAGCAAAGGAGAAGTTTGAATAGATAGGCTGGGATGGTTTAGCTGTAGGAGGCCGAAGTGAGTGATTCGTACATACGGAAGTGCAAAGACTAAGAGTGCTGTAGAATCATTTAAGGGTAATAGTTATCTCCTTATCAGCTGCGACCTTGCGTTTTACTGCGCCGAAAAAGCCGGCATCAGACCGCCGTCTATATGTGATACTTTACCTCAAACCGATACAGGATAAAACTCATCATCATTCTAGTTAAAGGTGAGTATATTATTCGTTCTTTCAATCTCCAACGGTAGCGTTAATCTTGTGTCGGTATTATTCAAAGCTAGTCGTGTGGTTGGTCTCTTATGGCATTTTATAATCGTTAAGGCGTATGGTCTTTCGTTTAGTATGCTAGAATATATGCTTCTTTTCAGGTTCTTTAGCGTGCCTCTATCATTTCAATACTAGTTCAGCAGAGTGGTAGCTCTCCGTTATACGATGTGTTAATATTTATTAGTAGTGGACCTCGACAGGGAAAGTATAGCTTATTTCTTGGGGAGGACCATTTTGCCATACTATTTGACTCTTAGGGTAAAGTAGCTTATGGCTTCTTTTTTCGGAATGATTAATTGAGTTTCTTTATTAAGGTAGAAAAATCGCTAAGTACTGTTGTATTTTCGTATTTACTTAGTATTAGGTACAGCAACTTATACTATTCATCCTGGTGAGATACGGTCTGTCCGTATTCAGTTAATTAATATAAAAGCATAAAACGCTAAATAATAATTATACTTAACTTATAATATTAGTTTATGCGTAGATTACACGATATATTATCGATAAGATAGAGTACATATAAATAGTTTAATATTATATATATATAGCAAATATAGAATACCGAAAAATTAATATATAAAGATATGATATGTATAATTTATAGCGTACTAAATAGTGCATACTAAATACGTTAATACATTATATATTCATATATATATATTAATATGAATAAACTATAATCACCTTTTCTCGGACTTAACAGTAGTGATATAAGCTAAATAACTATCTCTAATTTATAAAAAAACATATATATATATATATATACTATATATAATATTAATCTATTATATTATATATAGTATTATCCATATATATATTATATCGATATATATTTCTCGTACGTATAATTTCACCTGAACTTTAATCATTAAAGATAGCGAATAAGTAGATATGAAGGTCAACTCGAATTTCAAATTAATGCATAACTATAACTTTACATTACTAGATATTTATTATATCTATGTATATTCTAACGCGTTAAAGTATAGGTCTTTGGCATTTGCCAATTAGAGAATATATATATTAGCTTATCTATATTACACTTTATAATCTGTATATTTAATTTTATCTTGATCTTATTATATTGGTGAAAAAAAAAATACACATAAATGTCTTTTATTTAAGTAAAGAGATTATATACTTCAATTTAAGGATATTATTACAAATACATAATTGTACATATATACATTCAATTCGATATAATCTGATACATCTTAACTATCCAACATACTAAGTGCTGTCTACTTCAGTGTATAAATAATTAATCTGCTTTTTTAGTATAGTTACTCTATTAGCGCAGGATATGTAAGGCTGATAACTTTCACTACCTCTCGTTTAAATCTTCTAGCTCATATTAGTATTCTCAGGGTATATCACCTATACTATTGGTTTGTTTCTTTCATGCGTATGAGAGATAAATAATATATTATAGTACTATATTTATATTATCTCGAGCTACCTATGATCTTAGTATTTCTCTCACGGTAAAATAATTTGCTGGCTGGAGGTCTATTATGAATGATCCATCACTTTGACTTTATAAACTTAGGTAGTCCTTCGACGGTTATTACTTCTCATGGCCGCAGTTATGATTATTCTATATATAATAATATAATTGCCTCTTATATTTAATCCCTTTAGAATATCATAAGGCTATCTATACAGTATAACTAATACCACCTCCTTCCTACCTATCTTATCTTCTCTTATAGATATCACTACGGTTTAAACTACTAGTTATGTTATTTACTATTTTAGTAGTACAAGGAGATAAGGGTCTGATACTACCTATACTCACCGAGGCTATAAAATCATGTTTCACTTTCACAACTTAACTTCTTCTGAGCGCTGTGTTACCAGCATATAGTTTTGAATTCAGTAGAGGTACTCTATGATGCAACGTCTCATCAATAATATTTATCTATAATCAAGGACTGTTTATACTGTACTAGGAGGATAGCATAGTGAAAAATAACGACAAACAGTATAAAGAATAATACATAAAAATAGGAAAACATATAATCCAATAATCCAGAGTATATTACTATTAGTCATGGAATTCACAGTCACCATTGAGATATTTATCTTATCAATGATATTCAAGCTAAATAATAATTAGGAGGCCTTATTTTAGTCATTTTCTATTATACTATGTTCTTATTATAATCTTGGATCCTAATATGCCAGAATAACGTGAACTAATAAATAGTAATTATTTCAACGAATACGGTAATAGTAATGGTGAAATTAAAAGTAAGTTTGTAAACGATAATTATAACTAAGTATATATTATTATGATCACTACAAATTGGTTTAACTGTAGTTGATTACTTTAACGTTGATAGGAGGGATATAGTCAATATGTCAGTTTAAACCATCCTTATCACTCTTTTATATGAGTCATACTTTCCAATATCTTTACTATGGTTAAGAAAAATAAGGTTGTATCCATACTTCATTTTCTGCATACACTACAGTGTGTACACTTCAGAATTTATTTAAGAGTTGCGTTTTATGTTAATTAAGAGCTTAGAGAAAGATTTTGCAGTAACTAAAAATTTTATTAACTAAATTATCTAATTTTGTAAGCAAGACGTTTTCCTTGGGTACTCACTAGTGGGTTAATAACCATAATACTATACTACTATATAAAATATAATTACAACTGCAAAGTTCGGAACCATATAATAACATTTATCTATTTAGACATCGTTTAGGACTATTATATTTAATCATATATTATAAAAACCAGAGTGTTCCAATTGCATTCTAATCATTGTAAATTCACGAGAACGTTACATGATTTCACATTCCCTTTATCCGATACGCGCAAGCTGAGTGGTTCAGTCTTTCAGATCGCAATAAGAGAGGGCTTCAGCACTTGCATATGCAAATAGATTATCTGTCACATTTCTATCACTACAGGTATTTTAATGTGCTCTCTATAAGCACTGCCACAGGATCTGAAGGCCCCCGAGCAATACAGGCCGAGAAAAAAGTGTATCATCGTATTCCGTCTTGTTGTGATGAGCTGTGAAGGGGTATTGTGTTCAATGTTTTCATTTGGTACGTTGGAAAGCATTTGTAGAAACCTTATTTGAATGAGTCATAGGGACCTTATTGGCGTGGTGCGCGTAAGTAAGCCATTAGTTGATCTTCATCAAACTTTTCAATCCGGTTATCGAAAGCTGTGCTCAGTGATACGGAACATTGATCGACAAAAACGAAAGAGCTATAAATGAGTATCTGCATCAGCATACATTCTCTTGTACTTATCTTCAATATGGAAATCACTTGAATTTCAATATAGTCGACAACGATTTAAGCACACGTGCCTTAATGAGTGACTAGGTCTATGCCTTATATAACGTTGATGACTTGTAGGTGCTTCTGTTAAAGCATATAGTACTCGGGACTGGTGCATCTTCAACCAGTCTACACTCATGCGTGGTACAGCACATTCCCATGCAAATTTCAAGCATTTAACAAACAATGCTGTACAAATTAGATTTCCATTTAATTTATCGTGGAGCGTTTTATTGGACTCGAGATTTGGCCCTCACTCTCTAATAATATCTAGAGTACGAACTATATCCTTAACAGGTATAAAAATATAGGATGAAATATTAGTCGGTTTCTGTTTTGACGCTACCCACCCCCTATAAAAAAGAGCGTGTGCACCAGAACCAATTAAACAATCATAACAGCTAATTATCCAACCTAGAAAAATAACTAGAATATATTAATATTAGCAATTCTTATGACTCTCCTCACGCGCACGCACGCCGGCAAGCCTAATCTCCCCACGCGATCAAGATGATACCCAAACTTCATATAAAGTAGATAGTGTAGCAGAGTTTCACATAGACTAGCCACCCTCTATCAAAGTGGATAGTTTTAGGATTGGAAGATAAAGGGTTGTTGCTTATTTATTAACCTAATGTAAAATCTCTAAATGGATAATATATATATTTGTACAAATTTATCATCAGGACATTTTTGGGATTGTATGCGTTGGACGTCTTGATTTTACCAAGTCTCAACTATATATTCTCGCTGTCCTCGCTCTGGAGTTAATGTCTTGGATTGTTTTTTTCTTCCTAATACAGGGCGCTTAAGAGGAGTAGCAGAGTAGTTTTTATTGCAATAGCGGAGAGTCTGTTGAGAGCGAAAATCCTAAAATAAACGGGCTCGTAAACAGCGTTGAATTACGCAGTTGGAGAGCTGGATCTCTCTTTTTAATCGTTGAATGTCCTGCCTTCCCTTTTCTGAGATTTTTATGGGAATTGATACTCAGTTATTGGAATTGTGCCAAATTCTCCAATAGCAAGCGAGCACTTATGAATATTCTGGTTTCTTTCCGAGAGGTTTTTGATGTAAATTGATTAAATGAGTTCAACTGAATAGATAAAGATGTGGATTGAGTGTATTAACGAAAATCTGCATACTAAGTGGTACTCCAATTGCGAACGAAAACAGCATGTCATATTTACGTTTGGTTCTCTTAAAGTTTGCAGATGTTTGTCTAAACTCAACTTCCCATAGGGTCAAAGAAAATTGTTAAAGGGGTTTGCAAGGTTAAAAGATAAGTCTATCATTATACACACGAGCTACATTTCATGGTTCTTCCAAGTGATGAAAATCAATAATAATCCACACTAATGTCTGAATGTTATTCACCACTTTCGGTGAGCGTAACAAAAGAATTACTATGAAGCTTAATAATAAAGAAAAACGGCTCAAAAAGATACTTGTTCGTAATTAGGTACCTTGTTTTCGGTAAATCTGGGAATGTAGTGTCAATTTTTCGGTTGTGATAGACTTGATATTTTGATAACGATGAATATAATAATAAATAATCCCATTTAGGTGATGTTGATTCGTGTGATGAAAATGATCATGATGATCATGATGATTATCGGCTATTGTCTCGTTACAGATTTCTATTGATCTCTCCTCTAACCAACTCTTCTTCTTTTTTTCTTCTTCGTCCTCCCGCATTTCGTCTTCATATTGATAGATTGGCTGAAAAGAATTTGAATATTTAGATCATATATTTAAAAGGTATTCAATATAGTTATATCATAATATATCAAGAGAAAATTCTGATAAATTTACTTTGATTTTGAGAAGTAATAGATTTTATCAACAATTTCTTTTTTGGCTATCCATGACATTGGAGTCTTTTTTCGCACTAGTGGCTGCTTTGCTTTACAGCTCTTTACCTCGTGTAAAGTGAGCATTCTGTATTTTTCTCGATTATATTTTTAGGGGTTCGCCTATTTATCCGTCTGGAGGTGATTAGATTGTCTGAAAGGCAATCTTTTATATATTTTTTATGGGTGTGGAGTAGTGTGGTGAATTAGTAGCTCCCTCATCGTCACTACAGTAAGCAAGAATTACATAAGAATTATTATGTGATATATTTAACTTCTGTGTATCTCTTGTTGTAGTCTCGTGACACTTATCTTTGTAAAATAAATAATCTTGTTACAAGAGAAATAAGGTCCTGTCGAAAAATAGTGTAGCTGTATATTGTGTAGCTTCTTTCAAACTAAAAATCGACAATCTCTGGCATAAGTTTGTTAAGTCCTCTGCTTGTTTTTTTTCTATTGGGTGTTTTCCTCTTCTCTCTATTTTCTACGTCGATTTCCTGTGCAACATCTGTCTTGAGTCATATTATATTCATATCATTTTATTTACCTAGATTTGCAGGTATTATTCCATATAATCCCGGTATATTATAACCTCTATGTATATATGTAACGATGTAATTCTATCTACCCTCATTATTTCCTCTTATTTCAGGTCTTTGTAGTAAATTATCTATTATCTTTAATTATCTCTGGCATGTCTGCGTTCACTGTTTCTCAATTAGTCCTACTGTATTTTTTACATTGACTATCATTTTCTTAAATTACTCGGCGATCTACTACCATAACGATAATACTACGCTTCATTATTAATTCTTCTTTTCTGACACGTCCGTTCTCCCGACTGTTCGTTTTATTTACCTACTAATTCATCTAGTTGTCCTAAATTCTTGAAGTACCCCACTTTCGGTCACCGCGCCACGCGCGCGGAATGTTTTTATCCTCCGACTTCCTTTAAAGCATCGATCTATCTTTCGAACTCGAGCGTGTCCCGCAGATTATCCATCACTCACAAGGCTCCGGTTTTCTTGTCACCTCTCGTCTCCGCCGGTCTCTCAAATCCCCTTGGGTGCACTCGTCACGGCGCCCATCCTACCGCATTGCCCCTTTCCGGCCATGTCCGTGGTGATCCCTTCACTCTATGATAAGGTGGGAGAACTGGAACTGCAGCCATTTTCGCTTACGTCTCGTTTGTCCCTGCCTGCGGGCTGTTAGCTAACAGTTCACGTTGTTCTCTCAATCCTTTGGATTAGCACACTTTCTTCGTCATCGGGGTGCTAATGATTCTGGCCACCTTGAACCGTTCTTGAGGTCGGTCAAAAGGGGGTGTAATTCTCAGTTCTATGGGCTGGCTCTTAATGCTTATCGGGTATGTCCAGTCGACCGGGGGCAGGGCACACGGCCCTATTTCCTTGCGAGATTGGCTTCGATTTACAATTGGGCATTTATTTTATTGATCGGGGGCACTCTAGGCCCCTAACTATGTGAACTTCGTGTTGCTAGGTGGGCTCATGAAGAGTGTTCCCTTCGCACAGTGGGTATTTTTGGGGAACTTTTGTGATTTGGGTTGCTAAAAGGATGGTTCACTTCTTTTCTTCTTCCCGAACCCCGCAGGATTGGGGAGTCATTGGAGTACTTTTGGAGTGCAACTTATTCCATGTGGCAGGCTCTTGTCCCTATAATATCCGCATGTACATTCTTTCCGTCTTCTCAAATAACTTTCATCCGCTATAAAAGTCTGTTCATTTCAACGGGTTTACTGTTTCATAAGTTCTGGTCACGGTGGTCGGTTAATGTTATCCTGGCGTAGAGAGTCACGAAAATTCGTACTCTTCGGTACCCCTTAACACAGTGCCCGCTGAGGTAAGCGGATCTAGAGGTAGGCGTTTGTGTATTTCTAGATGCTTGAATGGCTTGTGGGGGCTGAGGGAGTTGGGTAAAAAAGTCCTGATGTCGGGTGAATTTGTGCGCATATATCGGGAATCTGGAAGACTCTTTGGGAAGACACTTTGACTGTGGGAAGCGAAGGATCAATGTTTCTTCTACGTGTAAGATCTAGACTTATTCTGTCTTTTCTGGTATGAAGCAGTCGTTCTCTTTTCTGCTACATCGCTATTACTTCTTTCTGTCCTGTCGTCTTTTTATCTCTTTTCCTCTTCTTCTTATTTTCTACTCAAGAAGGGATCCTGGGATCATTTCTGTTGTTCTTTTTCTACAATCTCTTCTCCAACATTATTATTGTTGTTTTACTGGAAGTCTTAAACTCTCGCTTTCCTTGAGGGGGTGGTGATTCAAAAACACATATTATTGACATGTTGCTAATAAGTGAAAGTTGTGCTAGGTGGCATCTCTATTCTGACGGCTGAGCATTAACTTATGCGTTAGTTCCAAATGGACTGGGACTGTTGAGGCTGCTTTAGCCAACCATAATCCATAATTTGTTTTGGGTCCTCTCAACATTGGACAAATTTATGCCGTACGTTGGCAATAATTGAACTTTGCTGGGTTTTAACATGCTCTATCACGAATATTCCTATTATGACTCTATTGTTTGGAAGCTCTTTAATGTTTGCTCCAAAAGTTTCTTGTGGGTATTCCGTTCTAATTACTTGCCAAATCTCCTATATCTCGTATCTTTACTATTCGTATTATTCATTGAAATTCTCCATTTCTCTGATCTACTTCACAATGGTGATACTATGCTCTCGTAGGGAAGTCATTTATGATACATATAAGGAGTGGTGAAGACCTATGATGATTTCGGGTTGATCAGCGATTTGGAGTAGGTATTTTATCAGTTCGGTGATTTGCATTCGTAATGCCGCAAGAAAGATTCAATATAGATTTTATTCTTTCTACGACACCTTTGGAGGCTTTAAGGCAAATTTTACTTTCTTTTCCACGCTTTATCTAATTTGGCTCGTAAATCACTAAGGCATTAGTCAGACCACAGCAGTGAGGGGCACATATGTCTACTATGAATTTTTGCAATGTTCTGCCATTTAAATGTTTAGTTTGCGGCATATTTAAATCGGTGTTAAGTCGCGAATCTAAATTTTTGGCTCTGATTAATGTAGAAGCGCAATTATCCAATCTGTAAAATAAAATCCGCGGGGAGTAAGGTGTGTCAGGCATGGATCGCATTGATCTTGCTGTAGGGAGTTAGGAATTTGTAGGCGGATCTTGACTAGTATTCCTTACAACTTTGATCAGGAATGGTTATTTTTTTACATATTTCAGTTTTGGGATCCGTTCGTAGTAGTGAGCGTGGCACTGGTTATCACACTGTAAATATATGTGGACGTAGTACCGGTTTGCTTCCACAGCGTAGATGTATGCTTTTATATAAGATGGAGGTGTGTTCCGGGGTTTCTATTGGAATTTTCATTTTATTATCGGGACATTTCCTTGTTCTTTGATAGAAATTTTCCCGACAACAAGCGATAATCTATTCGAGAGATTTTTGTTCTTTCTAATTTAAGAATTAGATTGAGATGATACAGATGTGGGGAATTATTTTTTCTTTATATACATGGTGAGAGAGAAACTGTTTTATAGAGATTCCAAGAGTACGGACGGCTGCTGTTTTTTTAAAAATAGCCAGAGAGCTGTTGTAGGTGAGATAGTTGTCTTATAGGAAGATGGTGTCTAAACTTCTGCAGCAAACACAGGTAATTCACTTCTGATCGTATATAATTATACTCCTCTCTGAGGTGTAGACGAAGAGTAGTGGTTCTTCCTCTTTCCCATTGTCAGTTGGTACAGACTCTCGCTTCGTAAGTTCTGGCTTGTGTTCCCGAGATTTATTGTGTACAGGGAAAGTTTAGTTGTGGGTGACATATAATTTTACTTTCAACTGCGAAAGCTTGTGTGTTATTTGTCCAGAGGAGGGGAATCTTCTTTATCATCGTACCAAGGTTTGTAGGGGGATATTTATGAGGACGGAAAATAAGAGAAGAAAAAGTAATCTTGTGTCTTAACATTGTAGGAGGGACAATTTCAATTGTTTCCTACTTGCGTGATCCGGGCTGATTACCCTGTCTTCTATTTGAACAAGGTAAAAATGTTGATTGAAAAATAACTTGGATAATTTTTATTCTATAGTTTTTTTTGTTCTCTAAAAGCAGTGAGCATTTTCAATTTTGAAAGTGTTGGGACATTTTTCCCCGACACTAGAATCGTTAGGTAGACTATAGTAGATACGCCAGCAGGGTGAAAGGATTGTAGTACGACATAGAAAACTTGGGTGTTCTTAGTGGCGCCAATTCAAGGGGTAGGCAAAAGCTTCCTGTATAAAGATCAGCTTTTGAGTCTCCTGCTTCTCATCTCTAGGCGTTGTTAGCGTCTAATAAAATTACGGATGGTAACAATGTATCACCCCTAGGGATGTAAATCTCGTCGATCGAAGGCGAGGAACGATTTGTTATGATTTGTATGGATTAGGTATCTGTATCCAACACACTCTTGTTTGTACTGTTCTTTTTGCCACCAGATAGCGGATGCGAGTGGAGGCGATGTATCCTGATTGTGTACCTTTTTTAGTGCGGAATGGGGAATCATGGATGTCTGCAATCACTGTGGGTAAATGACTGTAATGTTGTACGAAAGATATTGGGCATCAGGTCAGCTCAATCTTAAATTTCTGAAGCGGAAAATGGGACAGCATCATATTAAGTGCATACGATGTAGTCATGAGGGGAGCTTTGGAATTTCTAACATCTGGTTTCGAGAGACATCGTTCTCCGGATCTTCTTGACATCCTTCTTCGGATTTTTTGTACATCTCGCTTATAACCTCTGTCTTAGTAAGACTTTGAGCAAGTGGTACAATTAGCAAAACTGATTCCTGAGTGTCTCTGTTTGTTGTGACTTTTCTCTGTCTTCGTAAGATGGATACTTGCTCCTGATTCACACATTTGATTCAAAATAAATGATTTGTCCTCAAAATTTATATAATGCGGATAACCGTGTATCCTCACGGACTAATTGTATTGGCACTACAACGGTCCTTTGGTGAAAGCTAGGTGTAATAATGCCGCGCCCAGTTAAAATTATCTTGAGTTTCGGTAGGGTTCTTAGATATGGCATGATGTGACCTGGCAAAGACAGTCTTTTCAATTTGATTTTAAATTTATTTAAGTCATTTCATCATCAGTTATGACATACATCTATCATGGTCTCTGCGCTTCGAAACTTCCAAAGCTCGATGTACAATTTTTCCAAATTATGAGAGGTGTGTGCTTGGATTTGGGACTGGCCCTCTGGGATAGCGCTTGAGAGTTGAGGGGGATTAGCTAATTCCTTCATGTCTCCTTTTCAATTTGTTGTCCATAACTTGAGCTTCTCCGTTAAAGGCATCTCCCTGTTCTTTTCCGTGTTAACGCTGCTATGCGATTTCGAATGAAGAGGTGTTTTCCCTGAGATACAGACAGATCGACTTCGAATAGGACAGGGTTCAACGCGGCGGTTTGTTATTCATGCCAGGCGTGGCTTCTAAAATGCGAAGATGTTATCCGGTTGCGTACGTTTTTAACTGGCCAGGCTGCTCACGAAAAAGATGCTTATATCGCGTCTGGAGGTTTTTACTGAGCAAGGCGGCTTCTTAGGAAACAGATGCTTTATCGAGCCGTGCGGGTGGTTTAGCGATTCTTGGTTCGAATCTTGTCTCTCTCGAGGCCTCGGCTGAGGTAACTGTCTCCTTTTTTTGAGTGTCTCTTATCTTTTAAGATCGTCAGAAAATTTCCTAACCCAATAATTCCTTGTGGATGGAAGATGATTGTTATCTCTCTACATTCCTTGATAGACTCTTAGAGTACGAAGAAGTTTAAAGGTTAATGGAATGTTAGAACCCAACTTGCATACATGAATATCCATGTTTTCTCCATCTATATCACTCATGGATGTAGTGAGTAATATCTTTAATTAGGGAAGATATATGATTTTCTTTTAATACTGTTGTTTATTATTCACCGTACGCTTATCGGTTTAACGGGGTATTTAAGTTTCTTTTTTCCAATTGTTCTGAGCCGGGGTGTGACAACACACTAGATCCTGATTCAACAAAACTTTGGTCTTCGCTTCCATACTACTCATAGATGGAGCAAGGTAAATCGTGTAAAAGTGTCATCCCAGCCTAAAAGATTGCTGCACGACCTCTTTACTTTTTTGCTTACCAGCGCTTTGTCACCTGTCTTTAATTTTCTACCTCTCCTCTCTTTAGCCTCCTTAAATTTTCATTCTCTCTCTAATCCTACATTGAGATAAGAATAGTTTCTCTCATAACTTCATACATAACTCACTTCTTCATTCCCTCAACTTGTGCTGGCTTCACCATATATCCTGGTTAGTCTATACTTACCATTGGGGGCTTGTACCTCCTTTTTTGGGAAAGATACTGGGCGCATCGCTTTGTCTCGGGTTATAAGACTCTGTTTTCTTCGTCTTATCGATTTGTGCATATCAATACTGCTATGTTGGGTGACATAGAGGTTCTGTGGATAAGGTCCCAAGGCGGTGGCTCCTCTACTCTTAGGTTGCGACCCATTCGATGATTGTTTACAGTTCGGAATAAGGGCAATTCCAGCGGCATGCTTGGGAAGAAGTGTCCCAACGTTCGCAAAAGAAGCACAAGATGTTTTTTTACTCTGGGCCTATTGTTCAAGGTGACTTACTCAGGTGTAGACATACCCTGATCTTTCAACTTCTTCTGTTTTCTTTTGAAAGTATTGCTCGATTTCTCATATCTCCTCTTTGAGGAAGTGTAAACTGGGTTCTCTCCTTCTTCTCTGCATACCTTAGGTTCCATGGTTCCCCTGTATGTCCTGTATGAATTGATTATCCAACCGTCTGCTCCTCGATTCTTCTTGGCAGGATAACCTAGTGGTGCGGGCCTCATTTGGCCTTCTATACTCATTTTAAGTAAAGCTCCAATATTTGGAAAAAATTTTTTTGAAAAAAGACAAATTTTTCGATCAATTCATTTAAAGTTCATTCTGTATAATACCTAAGAGATTCCTCTCGTAATCTCTCTCATCTCTTTTTCATTTACGTTTATGAATGATCTTCCTTACATAGGTTTTATTGTTTATTGATATTGTCTTTATATCCCAGCTATGAGGCAGGCTTGTACTTGTTAACGTTTTTTTAGTTTAAGCACGAGTGTAAAAATTGAATCTTCTCTCTTTATATTTAAAAATTCTAATAGTCGAAACGTGTTTTCTCTTTCCGGTTGCAGGAAATCTTAAATGGGCGAGAAGTCTTCTAATTGGGTAAATTTCTTGAGAAGGAGTTGTCTTGAGCACATAATTTTCTGCGGATTCGCTATTTTGATCGGATGATATTGCGTGTTGCAAAGTGATCTTTGACTGTTCGATTTAATGGCTCAAGTACTAGTGCGTTTTCATTAGAAGAAGTGTGACATCTGGATATGAAGTTCTTTCCAAATTCTTTGTCCTTAAGATGTATTGCCAATAGTTTTAATTTTTCGGGATCAGTTGGGAGCTGTGTAAACAGATTAGTATGGGTAATAGGGGTCCAATTGGTTGTGGAGGCATTAGGGGTATCTTGCCCGATGTCCGGGTAAGGATGGAAACTGGATTGGGCATGGTGTAATTGCAGTGGCATACTGTAATTAATAAGAAGAGGTTGGGTATCGTTCCTCGATGGTAAACCATATTGAGGTGTCTCGTGGCTGCATGGAGATTTTGCGTCTGGTGTTTCCATCTCAATCCTCTGTGAGGAGCTGTTTGTTGTTGAGTTACGCGTTAGGCCAGCAGGGTTTGGACGGGAGCCTGTGGTTGGTTTGGATCGTTGGGGGGCGTTGGGTCCTTGGGGAGGTTTCGGATATTCTTTGCACTCCCAACTTGCTTTCATTGAGGGTTATGAGTTTGATTCAGCCAATTCTGCGAATTTTCTTTTTTCGTAGTAGTGTCACTAAGCAGGATCTTAGCTGTAAGATTCAGTGTGTTGTCAAGCAATCCGTTTTGCATATATGGTGGCGTTTTCGTACCCGTTGGGGAGGTGTCGCCTCCCTTAGTACTGGGCGTGCCTGGCTAAGAGAGTGTATGTGGGGTTTCTTGACTGCACTATGGGTCAAGGGTTGATACGGGTAACCCCTAGGAGGGGCTTGCTTCCTTTTGAGTTTGGGCGTTTCATCTCCGCCCGTCGTTTTTGCTGATCAGATTAGTGACTTCGTGTTACTAAGTCTCATCATTTCCAAGATTCTCATATATCTCTCTCAATCTGTCGCCACCGTAATGTCTATTCTGAAATGGTTCTCCGGCCTTTTGTTTTTTCGTATCACAATAATGCACATCTGTGGTACAACGCTTTAACTATCTCTACTGTTGCACTCTAAACGGTGTTAGAAGTGTTGAATTTTTTAATGTGGGTGGCTTCCGGCTTGACTATATGGGCCTCCTAAAATATTATAATATAATATGTATATATTATATTATATAATAATATATTATATCTATATTAATATTATAAATTATATATTATATATATATATTATATAGTATATATATATCATATATATATATATAATATATATATTATATATTATATATCTATAATATATATATAGTTATATAAATATATTTATATATTATATATATAATTATATTTATATAAATATATTTATATATTTTATGCTGGTCACGGTTATGTAAATATTAGGGGAGACTCTTATATATATATATATAATATATATTTATATATATATATATTATATATATTTATTTATATATATATATATAATATATTATATATATTATATATATATATATTTCCTTAATTTTCGCTGAAACTGAAAACTCGGTGTTCACTATTCAACCAACAATGTCAAACTGGTGGAAAGATCAACAAACAAAATGTTTGTCAGTGATCGTATGCACATCATATACTATGCAGATTCTCTTTTACTTTCATTCTTAACATTTCGCACTTACTGGAGGTTTCTAAACAGAATCTTCAAAGAATTTTTTCCAAGAATTTTATTCTCATAATAATATAATATATTTTATATATATATATATTATATTATATATATATTATAATATTATTATATATAGTATATATATATTTATATATTTATTATATAATTTAGTTTAATTTTAATTAGCTTTTGGGAATGATGTCTTCCTCAGGAGAACCTGATTCGGACGATATAGGGGTTATTTATACTTTTGGGTTACCCTCACTAGGGTACATATAAATATATATATATATATATACATGGGCGTAGGCAGGGGGGTGCAGGGGGGGCACTTGCCCCCTAAATCTTTATCACTTAATGTTCCACCCGTAGGTAGAGTTCCAATAAAAAAATTATCACTATGCATTTCAGTAACCAACACATAAAGGGAATATATATATTAAAAATATTTTTTTGAATATAACATTACATATATATATATATATATATATATATATATCATATATATATATATATATATATATATATATATAAAGGTGGATTCGACTTGTGAAAGAAATAGAAACAAGGAAAGTGGTTTCTAAGATTTTACTATTTCAAATGATGCTGCTAAATTATTGGAAGTTTGTGGCGGATTTGAACGAAATTGTTTATATTATGCGCATATCATGCGTAGGGGTTGGTCGAAAATTCGATTCCTTCTGTGGCTCGCCTCGATTTATTATAACACTTTCGTCACAAATCGACAAAACGACATATTGCCGGTGGCCCATGGTTAAAATCTCACTGAGTTTTCTCTTTGCCTGGCACTTTTCAGAGCATGTTACTAATTAAAGAAAAAGAAAAGAACAGAAGATGATGAAGGATATATGATAGTTATTATCTCCTCGGTTCCCAATTTATTTCCTTAACATTATGTACTTGTTACATTATATGGCTTTGATTCCAATTTTCATATTTGATAAAATATTATTGTTATTATCATTTATTATTAATATTATGTTAATTGGTGTGGAAATATTTTTCCACATATGTGAAATATTTAATAGTTGGATTTAAACAGCTGATGAAGAAACTTGTCATCCCCTTTTATCTTCCACTATGTAAATAATAATAATATAAGTATATGAAATATATTAAATTAAATTTCTTTTTAAATAAGAATTTTATTTAATTAACAACGGCATACATGGATAATGAGAAGAAATGGTACACATGAATCATGATTCGTTACGAAGATTGCAAATAATGGACGAATAATTAATAATAATAATAATACATACCTAATAATATAATATATATAATAATAATATATATAAAATAATAATACTAAATTAAAAATTTTTTTTATGATAAGAATTTTATTATTAATAAAACGGCCATACGAACCAGGAATAAGAAGAAAGTACCGATAGATCATCTGTATACCCACAGATATAGCAATGAATGGACTAATATAATTATATAAAAAAATATATAACAAATTCGTCAATTTTTATTGCTAAAAAGAAGGTTGGACCGGGTTATATTATTTATTCTAAGTCCTATTATTAGCTAGATATTTAGAAGTTATAGGGGTATATATATATATATATATATAATATATATATATATTAATATAGTATTATTATATATATAATATATATATTATATATATATATATTATATATAGTATCTATTTATTATATATATCTATATATAAATATATGAATATATAATATATATATATATCTATATTTTATTTATATTATATATATATAAGTTATTTTTTGAGTAGATTTATCAAATATTGATTTGATTATATCTGTCTCTCTTACTGGCGCGCTTGCCGCTTTTTTGACCCATAGAGGTGTCTGGATGAGCAGATAGCTGCGGGAGGGCACGGACGGTCATTCTGGATTGTTCGTCTCAAAGAAAGATTCGGAATCTCGTACGCAAGTAGGCCATTTGTAGTATTCTCCTTTGATGAATTAACATTTTTCCCCAGAAGGTTCTTAGACCGATCTCTGATAAATTTATTTCGCCAACGGGGGACTTTTACATCAAACAAAGATACCAACTCATATAAAGTAAAAAAAAAACACCTCTAAAGGTCTTAATGAATGCCTATTACCATGTTAATCTTGCTTTGGCTGTGAAATTGATTCTTACATTAATATATAGTTTTATATTTCGTAGTTCAATGATAAACATACGGCTAATATAATAATAAAATACAATATATTCTTAAAGTATATATATATTATATATATATATTATATAATATATATATATTATAATATATGATTATTAAATTATATAGTAATATATATAATTATATATATATATCTATATATATATATATGGTAGTGGGTGGTGATTGAATTACAATAATTATTTCAAGCAGGTAAAACTGGAACCAATACCCAAGGAGAATTAATATAGTATATATACTTAGTATATATAATATATATATATAATATATATATAATATATATATATATATCTATATTATATATATATTATATTATATAGAAAGCTGAAGGGTTATATGTAGACCATATTCTCACACAGGCGTTCACAATCAATTCTCTACAGTTTCAAGGCGAAGTACGTGAGGCTATTATTGCAGACTTGCAATGAGTTCAACCCGCACTTGAGGCATTACAGGCCATAACCTGAATTCTTAATGCGTCGCATTACGGGGCAGGAAAGAAGGCGGCGATTTGTTCATACGACTTATTTTATCGATTTGATTTCAAAAAACGTTTATGAGCGTTGTTTTGAATCTTAATCATAAATGATGGAACTACATTAAAAGGACTGGAAGACATTTTCGAATTACATAAAGGTACTATGCGTACGAATATATATATATATATATAATTATTATATATATATATCTTTATATATTATATGTATATATTATATATTTTTTTAATACGGTATATATTTATATTTATAATATATTATATATATATATAATATAATAATTATATATAATATATATAATTTATATATATATATTTATATAATATTATATTATATATATATCGTATATAATATATATATAATTTTATACTATTATAATATATATACTATATATTATATTATATATAATATATATATATATATATTATTTATTAATATATATTAATATATAATCTATATATATATATATTAATATATATATATATTTATATTATTATATTTGGTTCATGTGATTGGAATGTCCGGTTTTTCTTAGATCAATAAAACTTTTAGGTAAGTTTACAACTCTTGTGTTTAAATTTTTATGAGTAGGGTAAATTAATTAGGTTAAAAAAGAATTGAAAGTCTTTATTTATTAATTGATGAATGATCCTTTTTAAATTTTATGTTTCTTTTCAAGAATATGATTTGTGTAGTATTAGGAGAGAGAGAGAGAGAGAGAGGAAGAAGAAGAGAAGAGAGAGGGAGAGGAGGAGAGAGAGAGGAAGAAGGGGAGAGAGAGGAGAGAGGGAGAGAGAGAGAGAGAGGAGCAAGTTAAAGGAGCAGATAAAAAATATTTTGTACGAATTTGGTACTTTATTATTAACTTTATCATTTAATAATTTTAATTTTTTTTAAGGGCAAATTCATAAACAGGGAGGAGAATTATCTCGAATGGTAATGCATTACAGGAAACCAATGAATATTTGATGGCGTTAAGCTTATAAAGGAATGTAAAAAACAAACAATAAATAAAACTCGAAAGTAGACACTTCAGAAAAACAATTACTACGAATAGCGTATAAGCTTATTATTGTACAGTCGTTTCGTCCCCCCTCTGTCCCCATCGGCTCGAGCCTAAAAAATTGAAGTTCAAGGAATTATATTTCCCATTAGGGGGTCGAGCCGATGGGGACAGAGGGGGGAACGAAGTCCCCAGTCGTCCACATAGAGCGAGGACGCCGATACTGGTTCAATGCGGTTACCTTTGAGGGTATTCGTTAGTATTTAAATATAACGATTTGCATAGTAATAACTTTTATTACGGTGATTAAATATGTAATTTATATTTTTTGACACTGTCATACTTTTCGAGTTCTTTTTTAATTATTGAGTATAATTCCTGTAGTGCGTATTTCCGTGGCTTGCGTGTAGTTTTGGTTTTCGTAAGTGTATACCTTCGAGATAAGTCGCTGGCGCTTTGATGAAATTTTGCTTTTTAAGTTTTTATTATCGCTGCTATTTAATTATTGATAATACACCGAATATCGCATTTTTATATTTTTGACCATATATTTGAACAATAAATAATTAATACTAACAAATATAAATTATTAGGGAAGCCATTTTTAATCAAAAATTAAAAAAAAGAATCTGAGCTTCACAACGAAAGCAATTTCTGTAATTATAACGCATTTTAACTTTTCAACATATAAAGAAACTACTCAACTTGCGGGTCATACCAGCATCACACTGTCATATATATACTCTATATATAATTATTATTATATATATTATATATATATATATATATATTATAATATATTATATATTATATTATATAATAATATACGTATATATTATATATATATATTAATATATATAATATATATTTAAATAATTAATTAATTTATTATGGTGAACTTGGTTAAAACGAACTATATCTAAACTAAAATAGATACAAGGAAAAGGAATACATTGCGATACTGGTACAATTTTAAGTGCGGAAAATGTGAAAAAAAAAAAAAGAATATGATTCAGAAATGGGTTGAAACTCAAAAGGTATACAAATTTTGGATCCTCTTAAATTTTAGTTAAGAAATGTAACAAAATAAAATAAAATAGAATAAATTAAATAATAATTACCTATTTTTTTTTTAGGAGTCACTTTAGAACTAGTATATATATTATCATATATAATATATATATAATATATATATATAATATTATAATTATATCTATATATTTATATTAAATTATTATATATATATATTATTATTATACTTATATATATTATATTTTTTAACTACTATAAATAGTATATATATATATATATGTAATGTATTATTTTTGTAAGGTATTAACGGCAATGTAGGGGCTCTGAGCCGCAGGAACCAGGGGGGGACGGTTTTTCCATACTCGTGGGAGGGGCGGGGACCCGTGACCCGCAAACAAAGAAGCGGTGGTACGGAGACCTCCGGGGAGGGGGGAATTAGTCTGACCGTAGTTTATCCGAAGGCGAGAGACCCGATCCTGCATCGGTGGGTACCCTTGGGGTATTCTTTAGTTAAAAAAAAGAAAATTTAATGAAGTTATTTATTTTAATACGAGTAAAAAAAGGTCTCTAAATAGGCTTCTAATCATATTACTATAATTATGTAACAAAAATAATTGGATGCGTATATTCTTCTCACATTTTTTAACTAAAATTTCACAGCCTTCCAATTGAACTCTTTTCGCTGTAGCTATTTGTTTAGAATATACATTTTTTTTTTTATTTTTTTTTTTTTTTATTTTTTTTTTTTGTTTTTTTTTTTTCCTTACCGCCTAATAATGTTACGATTCCAATAGTATTCCTTTTCCTTGTATCTATTGTAGTTTTTTGAGATATAGGTGTGTTATGTTTTAAACCAAATTTACCATATATATATATTATTATATAAATATATAATATATATAGATATATATTATTATAGTATATATAATATTAATATATATTGAATTTATATATTTATATAATATATAATTATGTTTAATATTAATTTATATATATAGGTATATATATATATATTTATATAAACTGTAGTATCTGTCTTTCCCCAGGAAGGTCTGTTGTAGAAACGACCTGTCTCCGACTCAGATGCTTTTCCACTCGTCTTGGTCTTGCCACGTCTTCTTTTGTATTCTCTCATGCAAGCAGCAGGCATCTCGATCAAGCGATCTTAGCACGATCTTCCTTCTCTTGGGTCTTCCTCTGATCTTCTTCTCATTGCCGGCGTCCCACTTCCCATGCGTTTCGGCCAGCTGTCTTCCTGCATCCTTTCCAAATGTTCCAGCACCTGATTTTTGCCACATCTATTCTCTCACTAGGTGTATCCCGACTTTCTTCTGACTCTTTCAATTCTTATGTCTATTTCTTAGTCTTTCAATTTGCTCTCAAAATTCATCATACGTTGCTGTATCCTATTTAATGCCTTTTTAGTAGTACAAACATGTCTCTGCTCCGTAATAGCAATATAGTGGCTAACATCCTTCGTAACATATCTTATACTCAATCTACAACATACTATGATTTTCTCAAAGGTAACGAACTTGCGCTTTCTATAGTTCCTTATGCGTGATCTCCTGCATCAGCACCTCGTTTCTGTATAATTCACCAGTTTTGTTTCTTTAAAGCTTTTATAAGCTTTCTCATTCACCAATGATCTCAGCTTCTCCTCTCTTGCACATCCACATCAGTTTTCTCAGTGTTATTTGTAGCCCTTTGCTCAAGTTTTTTCCGCGAATCAATCTGTATTTCTTTCCATTCTTCGTTCTTTCATCCACACTCGTCAAATATCCGATATGCCATACTATCCTCATTTCCCCACTCTCGTTACTCTCATGATTTATAATATAAGCTAGTGAAAATAAGGGGCAATGCATTTCTGTTTCAGCCCTTCGCATCAAATCCATTCTTTTCTTTGTGAGCCTTTCTCAATTGCGCTTAGCCAATTTGTAGTATAGTTCAGTGCATTAATCTCTTCCACTCCTATTTTCTTCCTAATCTCGCATATCCATTTCCTGAGGTACGAGGGGAAGGTGTAAAGCTCCTTAATCATAAACGCATCTAGATTCTCCTGTTGTAACTCGGTAAATCGTTCTCTCATTGTTTATGTGAAATAAGGTTGTCGTACTTCCTGCTTCTGATCATGCTGTTATCTCTAGTATGTGTTCGTGATTTCAGCTCCTTTTTAACCTTTTCAATTTTGCAAATGGTTCTCTAAGAGATCTATGTAATTTTTGACTCTCAGAGTTCTTTCTGTTGTATATTGGGAAAATAATAGTTTCTTCCCTCAGTCTTGGGACTCTTATTCTTCTCAACCTCTTTTAGGCTTAATCTTCATGCTCTCATACACGTTTCCGCTCTTAATAACCAATGTTTTGTCAATTTTGCCGGGAGCTTTAGATGTTTTTTTCATTTCTTAGTGGTTTCATAAGTATCTTCTCTAGTGCTGTATCCTCCGATCCTTTTCAATCTTCTCACAACCACCTCCTCTATCCATCTACTACTTCCTCTCTTCATATTAACAGCTACAAATTATTCGTCTCTATGTCATGAATTATTTTCATTCTGAGTTAACCAGGGTTTTCTCTTTTTCTTAAATTTATTTGTTTTTCTTCTGTTACTATATTTCTTTGCATTTAAATATTTTTCTTGATTACTTGCTGCATCTTCTGCTATCTCTGCGCCATATCTGGCTGACTTTTCGTTTGCATTTCTTTTCACCTTTTCTGCCCTGTTTTGGCCTGTACATATTGCTTGCCTTGTTGCCGTTTTTCTTTTTACCCTCTCGTATTATTTATGAGTTTATCTTCACCGGATCCTCCAAGTCGTTTGGAACCTCTATCGTGTGTCTTTTTTGTACCTCCCAATATTGTATCCTAAACATCCTATTAAATTATATTATATTTATATATATATTAATTATTATCTTGATATATATATTAATTATATATTATATATATATATTAATATATCCTTATAGTTATATATATATTACTGTAATATATATATTATATAAATATATATTGGTAGCCTCACGAAAGCCATTGCTGTATTAGGAACTCTAACAGTACGAAAATAATAACATATTTATTAAAGAGAATATTTTATCGGAATTTAAAAAAAAATGACGCTTGATAGATGTTAAAATAGTTAAAATGTTGGAACTTGTATTGATATTCCGTTTTTGAGATACGAGAAAGCTCGGTATTCAGATGAGCGCGCAAGAGTGCAAATGATGATTTGTTTCTTTTAATAAAGGTGATCCACACGGGTAACAGACGTGGCAGGTCGGGGTTTTCGGTCTGACAGGAGGGAACGACGGCTGGGAATTATCCTCGTCCTCCTCCGCTCGCAACCCTAAAAAGCGTTTAAGAAAGAAAATTATAGAATGTTCTCGAAAGCGTAAATTAAATACTATTTTGACTCTTGCTTCTCGTGAAGTATATGGGATTTAAGAGTCATCACACAGTCCTTGACAGAAGTCTAAGATTAGTCTAGTATTTGAAGGTTTATTCAAATAATAATAAATACAAATAATTTTTTTTTAGTTTCTCGATGAAATTGCTTGCTAAAATAAAAATGTATTATTTTTTCCTGTGCTGTTATATTTTTTTGTTTTACATGCATGAGCTTTGGAGGTGGCCATTATATATATATTATAATATATTATATATATATATATATATTTATTATAAATATATATATAATGATATATTTATATTAAGTATTATATATATATATATATTATATATTATTATATATTTAATTATATATTATATATTATTATATTAATTTTCTTCTTTCCTCTCAGGAAGGATTCTGTCATACCTTCAGCGTGGCAAGCTCTTTCTCCAGAGTCTCACCTGTCTCTTCCTGCACTATCTCTTCTTCAGGCTCTCAATATTTGTAAGCTGACATCATTTCAGGAGTCTCACCGAATTCGCCTCTCTATCTTCGTCTTCCCTTGGTCTTTGCCCTCTGGTGTCCAGTTCCTCATACTTCTTTTCGGCATTCTCTCCTGCTACCATCCTCTCCAGATTCCATTTCCAAATCTCCACTCATACTCTCAAGTGTCATCTCTTAACTATTATGTTCTCTACTAAATTATTCTTTTCTGTTCTCTAATCTTTCCAGTCGATAGTTTTAAAGGGAGATCTTTATATTCGGACGCCTAATTTTTGAAGTTAATCAAACTTTTACCTTTTTTTTATTTTACTCTAGATTTATTAGAAAGATTTTATTGTACCGATGTAATTTTGTTTTAAAATTCTAAATGTGTTTATTTAAAGAAGACAGAAATTTATTTAGAGCGGTGTCGAACTAAATTTCAATTCCAGTCAAAATTGTATAATTCCAGGTTGGTTTAGATTAAAAAGTTTTTCTTTGTAATTGGTGAAAAAACATGTAACTTTCATTTCTACTTCTTTAACTTCTACCGAATGTTCTGAGACAAATAAAGAAAGAGATACAGAAATACATACTAAACCTTATAAAGCTCGCAGACGCAGCCGCATGCCGCAGCTGTGTGGGGTGTGGTGGCGGAGCAGATCCTGGTATAAATTTGTTTACAAAATTTTTTGAGATGAAAAATTTGATTGCTAAGAAATACGTATAAAATTTCAATAGCGCAGAATTAAGTAGTTCCGCGAGCTGGATCCGGAGGGAGTCGACAGAACCGGTGTCGGGCCGGAGCCAGAGATAAAATTTTTTTGAAAATATTTTTTAGGTGAAAATTATTGCCAGGAAGAGTATGCTGAAAAATGTTCAAATAGTGTACAAACATTAGTCGGATCCGGGATTCGAAGCCGTAAGAAATATACAAGATACAAATAAAAGAAAAAAATTTTCCGGGGAAAAGGGTTCACCTGCATTTTAGCCGGCGGAGCCGGAGCGACCTGGTATGAATTTTTTTCGGGAATATTATTTGGTGAAAAATTTATTTACAGCAGACGTGCTGAAGATTCAACATAAGTGAGAACCTTAGACGGATCCGGATCCGGAGCTGAATCCTGGGTCACGGTCTGGGTATGAATTTTCTTAGAATATTTTATTTAGGTGAAAAATTTATTTCAAGAAGAGTGCTGAGCATGTTGACAGATAGTTAGAAACATTTGTCGATTCGGAGATTGAAGTCTTGAATCGGTCAAAAGTAGTCTATTTATTTTTTTGGGGAAATTTTTCTTTGGTGAAGAAATTGTCTTGTCAGAAGCGGTGCGAGCACATTTTCAAATTGGCAAAAACTTAGGTCGGAATACGGAGAGAGCTGAAGTCAGAGCTGGAGCCGGATCCGGAGACGAAAAGTTTTCGGGTTGAGCCAGAACAAAAAGATTTTATCCTGTAGAATAAATTTTTTTTCAAGAAGACGGTGTGACATATGGTCAACATAGTCTAGAACATTAAGTGGATCGGGCCTATCGGAGATCCGGAGCCGGAGCCTGATCCTGGGTAACAAAGGCTGAATCGGAAATGTTTTTTTGGTGAAAAATTTATTGTCAGATGACGTGCCGAACAATTTTCAAAGTGAAAGAAAACTTAGTGGATGCGGAATCGAGGCGAGTCGAGGCCGGATCCGGGTCGGATCCTAGGTAGGCTTTCTTGCTTCGTGAAGGTAACTTGGGTTTGATTATTAATAGGGATAAACTCTAGAGAAAAGTTATCACTCCTCGAATAGTAATAAGATCCGGAGCCGAGCGAAGCGCAAGTCGATCGGAGCCTTACGGAGCCATTTTTTTGTTCAAAATTATACTTATTTTATTGACAAATTTTATTGTCAGAAGACGTGCGACAATTTTTCAAATATGACAGAAACTGTAGTCCGGATCGGGGCCGAAGCTCGCACCCGAAGTCGAGTCGCACGGATCGATCTGGGTATGATTTCTTCAGACAATATTTTTCTAGGAAATTTATCTGCACGGAATTACAAGTATATGATCAGGAATCGGAGCGAGTCGTATCCGGATGCCGGATCGGAGTGGATCTGTTATGATTTTTTTTTCGGGGAAGATATTTTTTGTGAAAAAGTTTATTGTCAGAAAGACGTCCTGACTTTTAAAATATTGGATAGAACAGTCGGATCGGAGCCGAAGTCGATTAGAGCGGATCCTTAGCCGGATCCTGGTATGAAATTTTTTTCGAAATATTTCATTTTAGGTAAAAATTTATTCCAGGAGACGTAGTCTTAACAATTATTCAATAGTGAGAAATCCTTAAGTGCGGATCCGATGAGCGAAGTCGGAGTCGGAAGCGGTGTTGGAGTTTTTTCAAAAAAAATTTTTTAGGTGATAAATTTATAGGAAGAAGACGATGCTGACGTTTCAATAGTACAGAAACTATGTGGATCCGGGAGCCAAGCGAGTCGGAGTGGAACGAATGTAAGCAGAGCGGAAGCGGAGTATTAAATTTTTCAAAATATTTTTTTTTAAGTGAAAAGTTTATTGCCGAAGGAGTGCTGAGGGGCAAATAGCTGCAGAAACTTTAGTGATACGGATTGGACTCCGGATCGGATACTGAATCGGTTCCGGATCCGGATCCGGATCCTGGTATAAATTTTTCTTCAGAAATTTTTTTAGGGGGAAATTTGATGCCAGAAGGTGCTGAACCTTTTCAATAGTGTATATTACATTAATCGGATACGAGCCGAAGCCGAAGATGCTTAATGGAGCGGATCTTAGCCGGATCCTAGGTCTAGAAATTTTTTTGAAATTAATTATTTTTTAGGTCAAACCATTTATTTTGCAGAGAGTGCTGAACATTTTCAATAGTGCAAGACCTTAAGTCAGATCCGGAGTGCGAAGTCGACGTCGAAGTGTGAAAGTCGAAGTCGAGTGTACGTCAAGGTCTCGAAGCAGATCCGAGATCGATATCCGGATTGATGCTCAGGTATGAAATTCTTTTCAGAAATATTG
>JABUQX010088516.1:0-18784 GCA_015478945.1 Trachelipus rathkii
TACATGTTTGTATTTGCATCATATGAGAGATATAGCCTGAATAGACTGTTCCTTATAGAGAGATACACATTATAAATTGACAAATTCCATGAGATCTAAATTTTACCCGGGAGGACAACAACTGAGCCACGATATCTCAATTAATATATCTTTTTTTATTTATTATCTATTATATTATATATATATATCATTCATCTATATATAATATATATATATACTATTTATTTACTTATCCCTTTTTCTATTTCTTATTACATTGTATACTATCATTTTATTTCTTATATCTTATTATTATTATATATTACTTATATAAATATATATATATATAATATCTATACTTCCTCTATTTTCTAATATTATAATATTTTATATATATAATACTCGTCGACTACTTTCACCTATTTTCTTCATTATCTAATATAATATTCTCTAGTATTCATATTATATCCGCTCTTTATTGTTAATTATATATATTATATCCTTATTTATCCTGTCGATTGCTATCTCCTCGCGTTTGTAGCTCGCGGCGTGGATCCTTTAATTCACTCACCTTTATTCCTGTCTCGGTGCAGACACCTGCCTAGCGCCTGCCCATCGATCTAACAGAGATCGAAACCGCCCGGCCAGGAGCCGATGGACATACGAGCGCAATATCCGATTGTCCGGCTCCCGAAGAGAGCAGACCTAGCCGCGTTGGGCATTGGCCAGTTCATGCATAGGTTCCAAGCAGATAGATGGAAATCAAGCGAGTTAACATAATACTATTCGCAGGTTTTTTGTTAAATCATAATATTTGTGAGGCTCCGTGCAAAAAAGAGATACAGCTGTTGGAAGCAAGTATTAAGGTTATGTCTCCTTCTCTCCATGATCAGGTTAGTATTTAAATTGTTACAACATTTTGAGGAACTGTGAACATGAGGAAGTGGTTTTCTTCACAAGTGTTAGCTCTTCGCACGCACACTTTACATATTTTCATTTTTATGACACTACTATGTATTTTATCTTCCAACGTTATCAGTCTTGCCGCTTATTTTTTTTGTAAGACCTATAAGGTCATTAGTTTTCACCAAATATTGGACTGTTTTCTTTTATAACCTCTCAGGTTGATTAACTAATCATATTATGTATCTGTATAATAAACTAAAACATATGTATCTAATAGTTTTATGTTCTTTTTTCCTTTATCTTAGTTCTATACCAATTATCTTCATATCTATAGAAAAAATGTTGATCATTTACATAAATATTTCATCTCTTTAATATTATTCTGATCGAAAACATATTTCAAATATAAATAATACTAAATGTACACGAGGTATCTATACTACATTATACTATACTATTCTTGAAATTAATACTCTATTATATATAATATTTATATATATATATTCAGTATAAATATCTATATTCTCTATAATACTATAACCAATCTATATAAATCTAATTTTAAGCTCCATTATATGCCATCTGAAAAGTTAAAGATTTACATTATCATTTAATGGTTTTGGGAGGTAACATAAAAGGAAAAAGGAACTTATTTAACTGTTTTATAATTTTTGCATTGTTCTTTCTTTTTTTGTACTGAAAATTAGTAAAGAATTTGGTGCAAAATTAAGGAAAAAGAGAGAAAGTTTATTAAGTTAAAGCCTTTGAGTACGAACCGTCATATGTCAATGGACTTGTCGACTTCCAGCACAGAGCACCCCAACCGAACCGAACCGTTTCCCATCACCCCCTCAACATATAAAGCGTAGTTTCGTATTCACGGACTTTCAAGAACTAATTGCAACACATAATCTTGAGACCTCCCTATATGGGAGAACGATAGCCATCTTAAAAGAGGAGAAATAGGGGAATAGAAGTGGGGCCTTAAATAACCTCGTGATCTGACCAACGGAGTTCTCTTCACTTGTCTGTTAAGTTATATAACAACGATTCTCCCAATATGTAATTACATATAAATACTTAATATTATATACCTACTATCATATTACCTATGTATTTTGTATTGCACCTAACGTTCATCATTTCTTTCCTATAATTTTTATCACATAGGATTATTTTCCATCTTTTTTTATATTTTATCTTCCTGGCTTCTACCCTTACTTATATCTACTACACATTTTCCATAACTATCTTAATAATGCTTACCTCAGGAGTATATATCTTCGGTGTCGTAGGAGTACTTCACACCGCGTCTACTGACGATTAGTACGTCTTCTATTACCTTTCCCTTTTGCTATATTATAATATATATATGTATATATATATATATATTATATATACCTTTGCGTAGATCTATACCTCATTTGCTTGATGTGTACTAATTCTTTACAAAATATCTTTTTATTTAACACTTTAATTTTATATACTATAATATATTATATATATATATTATATATATATATATATAATATATATATATATATTTCTATGTATATATATTTATATAATTCTCCTATTTTTGAAAATTATACCTCTATATATATACATATCTTCAAGATATATATATATACTTTCTTTTACAATACTTATATAATATATTTACTTATATTCTTAATATATAATAATTATATATATATATATATTATCTATTATATAAATATATATACCATCTATATCAATCTAATCTTCACCCGAGGACGGGTCCTCAACCGTTCAGGTCAATGAGATTCAAAGACCTGATCGCTGGTATGTCAAAAAAGTCTGCTTAAACCTGTTACTGAAGGAAGCGTACGCCTTGCATTGTCACCAAAGATTTGCTGTCTTTCTACGAACACTTTAGCAATTTGGAGAGCATTCTCTTGTGAGGCCTATGTTGTCCTCCTTCATTCTAGTATTTCACATCAAGTACCTATTGTAATATTTATATATAATATTAACGTAATATCTATATAATTTTATATATTAATATTCTAAATTATTTATATTATAATATTTATAATTATTTATATATTTTTTATCTAAATAATATTCTATTAATTAATTATTTATCTATCTATAATATATATTTTTTATCTAATTTATATTATAGTGCTATTAATATTTTCTTATAAAATACTATATAATTGTGGACTATAATGTATACAGTGCTTGTATGTTTTATATAAGCCAAGGTTGAGAATATTAGGCTGATCTTTACAAGATTGATAGCATACCTTAATGCCTCGTGCTACAATACTCAAACAAATTTAGCATTAAGTTCCAGACATTCATTTGGGCATGATTTTAATTCCTATAATTATAACTAGTATCGGATCTTTCTTGCTCTAGAGGTTAGATAGTAGATACATTAGCGATTTATTTTTCATTTGTAATAATCTGAAATATGAGGTGTTCTATTGTATATATTGTTCCAAGGAGAGAAACGGGCCTAACTCGACCCCTAAGCGAGATATATACCCCTCATAGCCCACTAGGATATACATCCACGCTAATATATCATATATATTAAATATCATTATATATATATATTATATTATCTATATTTAATATTATTAATATATATTTTATTATTTTATATAGTATAGAGGTATATATTTCTTAGTTTAGGGTTATTATAATTATTTATAGTTTAGGTGGGTATTAGGTGAGGGCGCTAGTTCTTATATTTGAGGTCATAGTGTTAAAATCTATTATTTGCTATGAGATATAACTAGTTGATTTTAATATATAATTAATATTATTAATATTTTCTTCAAGATAGCCACCTTTCATCCTTTATATCGGTAGGGAAGTAACGTTCTCGAAGCTATATGAGATTACCTTCCATTGTGCATTTGAGGTGTATGGTACATCCCCATGACACTCCATGCCGCAATGGTTCGTCTAGCACTTTAGTGCTCCCTTGCTCTCAAGTTATAATTCTTCTTACACTGGAGTAACTTCTCCCTTATTGCTGTAGTTTACAATAAGTATTATATATATATTATTAATATAAAATATTTATTTCTAATATAATTCTATTAAAATTATATTATATATATATTATTATATATATTATTTATATGCATTATAATATCCTCATTTTTTCACTTAATTCAACTACTATCTTCTATATCTAATTTATCTTACCCATTTTTTCTCTCTCACAGACGTAATATCTATTATATTACTAACTAACTAGTTAGTAGGTGTATGCACTATCATTTTCGAGAATATTCTCAACCTGTCCCTACTACTTTGTTATAGCAACTTCACATTGACTTTTGGGTTGCATCTTGGAGTTATCACAACAAATGGTAAACGTAGAGCGGCTGCTCGCACACGAATTATATAACCATCCGACAATATCCAATTTAAAACAACTGACATCTCCCGCCGGAAGAGGTCTTTTTTCTCTATTAATATGATCAACCCTACTTTACTTAACACCTGTTTTCCTGTCCTGAACCTATCATGTATCGTACTACGGCGTCTTCCGTTCATAGCTATATCTCCTCACATCATAAAATTATATAACAGACACTCTGTGCCTTAACTATACTACCTACGTCTCAATACTATCTCTCTCGCGTCATAACTCATGTATCTGTATGTATCTGTCTATGTATGTTAGTACCGTTATTAGTACTGCGGCTGCGGATCCCAAACCGCAAATCATATAAAAAATTAAAGAACCTTTCTTCGAACCCCAAAGAATACCTTTCCAACAACGGCCAAAGTGATTAACGATAAGATGGTTAATATCTTATTTTCTCTTTATATATACATTATCCGACATTTTGACAGAATTTTAAGAGTATGCGATGAATTAGACTCTTTCAATTACTCAAAAAATTATCGCCAACGCATAATTCTTATCACTCTTTATTTTCTTTTATAATTCTTACATAAAATAAAATGCGCAGTTTCGAAACTTTAATTATTATACCCTCCCAATATATATACATATCTAATATTATATAGTTATTATATATCCATAATTTCCAACAACTTTTTATGGAGGCGCGGAGATAGAGATCCATCTGGATATTTATCCATTTTTTAATACTTTTTTCTGGATATAATAATATATTTCTTAATCTGTGTACTATTATAAGTAGCGACCCTAAAATAAATGGCTGACAAGGCAAATGGTCCAATCGAAACATAAATTTCCACTCAGCCAACCGCAGTGTTAAGATTTAGAGTAATGGGAGTTAGTTAATAGATTCATAGTTTTAAGGATAAGGAGAATAGTCAGTAGGTTAGGTTGATTGTGATTTGTTAGATGAATATTTTCCTCTCTTACTAATAATCTAATATATATATATATAATATATTATTATAATATGTATATATCATTATATCTCATATCTTCTTTTTCTATACTCCCTATTTATCTTCTCACTAGATATATGTAGTGGTTAGGGTGTGTAAACAATAGCTTACGGAAACTATGAGAGATAAGTAGTAATATAGAAGCATGATCTGCGATTTCTGAAGGAACACCCCCACCTACCCCACCTAATCTATTTCTACCTCATGTGAGTAGCTCGTTGCAATTAAAAAAAAACTTACCTAAGCTTTAACGTTAGTATTTCCACCCTATATATTATTTAATAATTATATATATATATATATAATTATACTTAAATATTATTTCACATAATTGACAGAAATGAACTTCTGAACAGTAGCCTCTACCCCCACCATACACCCTCATACACATATACTCCACCCCTCATATATATAAATATATATATATATCTACTACACCTCTATACTCTCTCCCTACCACCATCCTTCATAACCTCCTCTATACTTACCTCAATCTAACACCTACCCTACTACCCCTACTATATGACAAGACATTCATTAGTTCTTGGTGCACCTCATGAGAACGCGATGATCGATATTAAAACGAGAATAATTTTCGAGCAGGTACTACTAATTCCTCATATGAATAGATAATAAAATTAGACGTTCTAGCACATAAAATATCGGATATATGCTCGAAAATATTAGATATATTTTGATTCTTTAGCATAGTAGGGGCTCGAGCCGACGGGGGGACAGAGGGGACGAAGTCCAACGCCCTTTTCGTCCACCGGGAGGCAAGAGAGACCCCGACTCCTGTACATCTTGGCGTTCTACTCTAGGGGTGATTCTTTAAGTATTTATAAGAGAAAGCGCGTTATATACTGAAGCACGTATAATATATATATATATATATATATTATATTATATATATATATTATATACTATATATATCCCATAGGTAGACGCCAAGATGTACAAGTCTGGGTCCTCTCGGCTCCCGTTGACGGCGGGGGAACTTTCCCGTCCTCCTCGGGCCCCAGTGGGTCGAGCCACTAAATATGTAAAAAAAATTTGAAAACCCAAATATCGATATTTTACGCTCATAGAAAAGTCTATTTACCTTTCAATAGAGGGACCTATCCAAATTTTTGTTAGATCCGACTATAATATATATATATATATATAATATATATAATATATATAATATATATTATAATATATTATATATAATATATATATATAATATATATATATATATATTATATATATATACTATATCAATAATCATTAATATAAATATATATATATATATATAATATTATATATAGAGAAAGGTCCTCGTATATTCAAACAATGTAATAAACAACTCCAGCTTAAAAAGCTGTCATTGCTGAGAGACTTTATCTACGCAAATCGTTACGTCATTGGCACAACGACGACAATATCCGAGAGCGGAATATTAAAAAACCTTCTTCTGTGGACCAATCCAAGCGTTACTACACAATACAATTTCTTCGCTCAGTCGAGTTTCAATCAAAACAAGAAGAGATATCCAGGTAATAAAGAAGCCAATATTTTAACCATGGGATTATTTTACTCAGAGACACACACACAAAACAAACTTGAGAGAAGTAAAATAATAATAATAATATAATAATAATAATAAACTTTTTTTTTAAAAGGTCTTTACTTTTACCTCCATAATTTTCAGTTCTAAATATCTATAACATTTACGATAAAAACAATAATCAGTATGTGTTTAGGTGCAGGATAAAATCCAGACAATTTCGAAAATTGCTGATATAAAAAATATCTTTATAACTGCCCAAGGCAATCTAATCTGTATAACCATAGGGTAAACTTTATATTCTTTAAGCTTGCCACAAACTAAAGATGATAAAGTACCACCTTCAGTAAAAATATAGAATTTGTTCGTTCGAGAGAATTTTTGAACACACACCAGAAATTCACAATATACAAAAATAAACATTAGGCACATTTTTTTTTATCTTCTTTTTTTGACATCCAAATTTCTCTATTTCAAAATACAGAGTTCAGGTGACATATTCTCAACATTTATTTATTTCGAGTGTCTCCAATTCCTATTCCAAATTTCCTTTTGAGAGTATCTCGGATTCCCATCCTAATCTTACCTCTCAGTATTTACACTTATTCTTTACATATTATATTAGATTTTCACAAATTTAACTCCTTTTTGCTTTCGTCCTGATCATGTCATGTCTGAGGGTGTCAGTATTTATTTATTTATTTATTTATTTATTAATTTTTTTTTTATTTAGGCTTCGACATTGGCATTATCATTTTGCTATTTAGCACCGGCTTTCAACCCCTATTTTTATAATCAATTTTTTTTCCTGTGACTTTTCTGCCCCGGTTCCAGCTTCAGCACCGCAAACCTGCACTTAATTTTCCCCTCATTTAATCCAAACACTTCACTTACACTCACAAAAAAAAAAAAAATCTTCATTTGTTTTTCAATGAACCTAATCAAATCTCCACTCCCTCGAAATAAATTCACCTACTACAAAATCAACGTTAAAGGTTGCCATCTTTCGATGACTCATACCTCTTGAATGACGTCCATTTTGATCACCAATCTAATACTTCGAATCGATTCCATCTTGATGAACATCCACCTTGATCCGGCTCATCCTCTACCGCCACATCATATTGAACCACGAGTTAATATTAACTCGTTCCTTCCCCTAGTTCATAATTGGAACACCAAGGGAGCCCGCATGCCGCCTCCGCGCAAAAGACAACCAGCCGCACCCGCGGTGCGACCTTCCGCCCGTCCCGCCCGCCCGCCGTCCCGCGCCAGCCGCGTTCCCGCCGCCGCGGTGCGCCGCAGGCGCAATATTCCTGCGGGAATGAAAAATATATTACTCTAAGCTCATTCATCTTTTATTTCATAACCTTAACACACTTTCAAAGAACTTCTCTTTTTCAAAATATACTATGAGTCATTCATTTTTACTTTCCATTACTTCAAACATTTTTATTAAAAACATTTCGCGAAAACCTAACAACTGTAACTCCATTACAGCCCCTATCTATTTAACACATTATTCTATTACACATTACTTTTTTACTCTAATATTTTTAATTTATAAAATTTTTTTAAAACAATTCGTACTCGAAGCCAAGAAAAATCCAGAGTGTCCTGATATATAACTCCATCTCTTATTTTACCTACAATTCCGTACCGAAATTCTTATTAAAAACACCATTACAATACCTTCAAAGCGTAACCATCAGTAAATCACTAGAGGTGTGAACCTAAACCCAGGGGGTGCTTAGTATGCTTTTGTTTCTACTGCTTTACTGCTTAACTCATGTTTCTGCTTTAACTCATGTTTTCCTGCTTTAACTCACTGCTTTTTTACTGCTTTAACTCATAAATTTATTAACATTACATAAAATCAGAAACCAGTAAAATCAGTAAATCAATAGAGAGTTGGTGAGCCTACACCAAGAGTGAATAGTGAGGCTTTGTTTACTGTTTTACTGCTTTAACTTCTCTGCTTTACTGCTTTAACTTTCCTGCTTTACTGCTTTAACTTTATGGCTTTACTGTTTCTAACTTTCTAACTCATATGTTTTACTGCCACTCATATATTTATTAACATTATGTTTTTATCTGTTTTAATACTTTTATTCTATTCTTATTATTATTCTTATTTATTTCTATTATTATTATTTATTCATTTTTATTATTTTATTTTATTAATTTATTTCCATTTTTTTATTTTTTATTATTATACTTAGCTTTATTACTTCATGCCCTATTGTTATTAACTACTTTAGACACACACCATTCACTATGACATCCCTTATACAACACATTCAACTACTCGACACTTATACACACCATTCACTATGGCACTTCACATTTACCCATAGACACTTACATTTACTTATACCCAGCCGGTCACTACACACCACACACACACATCATCACTACACACTATACTTCCTTATCACCCATTATATCCCCATTCACTATTATATACTTTAATTACTCACACAATTTCTAACTATGAATCAGATGCAAAACTTAGAAATGTAGATGGTTGGTTGTTACTTTTTGGGAGTGTAGAAGTATAAACACTCACACCAAATAAAACTCGAGTGGAAATTGAAAGGTTATTGAGGAAGGAGTTTAAACTCTTAAAAATCAAAGACTCCAAAATCCTGCCATTCATATGTAGATTTTACTTACACATTCGATAAATATTATTCATTATTATACTTCATTTTATCTTTTAAGTAAACCCATTCATTTATATTACTCATTCAAATATAACTAAATTAATTCAAAAATTCGAAAAGTTCTCGAATCACTCAATCATGACTTAAAAGAAACAAAGATCTTTTATAACTGTTAATTATCTTTCGATTATAGTATTATAATTATCAAAGTTTTAAAATAATTTATTATTTTTATAATTTTTTAATGAAATTTGTAATAAATAAAAATATTATGTGGTGGTTTACGCATATGGTCTTGTTAGTGGCTATGAGTTGTGTTGCGGCTCGGTGAGCGCCTGTCAGCCTGTGGCGTTTCCCTTGGTGCCTCGGTTTCGGGTGTCCGTTTGGCCTCGTTTTCTTTTTATTTACTATCATCTATTTTTATATTATCCAATCTAACTCTTTCTTTATCTTTTTTTATTTTATTATTTTTTTGTATATTTTTTGATTTTACAAAAAGAATGTGGAGCGATTAAATTGTTTTTGCAAGCTCCATTATTTTAATTTTTTTGTTATTATTATTTTTTTTCTCTTTATTATCTTTATTTTCTTTTTTCTCTTTCGCCTGCGGCGGCCCGGCAGTGGGTGCGTCGTTCTTGGATCGTTTGCTCAGTTCGTTCCTTCGGGCTCCGTTTTGCGTTGTATTATTCATATGTGTGTGTGTGGGCGGTCATGCGTTCGTGGGGCATTCGTTGTCTTCCCTCCTCTCGGGGGCCGGGCGTGCGCTTTGCGTGCATGGGCGCCTCTTTATCGGACTTGCATTTAGCTGTTTTGGTTCCCTGTTTTCCACAGTTTGCACCTTTTCTTCCTTCCTACTGAGGGTGTCGCGGTCCTGGCTGCACTCTCTGGCTGCCCTTGGGAGTGACGTCACTTGGTTTCGGCCTTTGTCTCGGTCTTCAGTTTCCTGTCTTTTCTTCCTCTTTTCTCCCATTGTATGTTTTTTTGTATTTACTTTTCCGAGAAAGTTTTTCAGTCATGTTCACTTATGAACTTTATGTCTGCTTTTTTCCGGCTTTCTGGTTCTCTTTTTTTTCCTGCCTTTTACTACTTATTTTCTTCTTTCTTCTTACTTTTTATTCCACGGTATTCTTTTCGGTTTCGGCACCGGGATTTTGTCCTTTATCTTGGCCCCTTAATACACCCTTGTTCACTTTATTTATTTTTTCGCCATTTTTAATATTTCCCAGGTTCCACTCTCTCGTCACTTTTATCCTTTTTTACTGCATTCTTATTCATTGGTGTTGTGGTGTGTGGCTTGATTACTTCTTACATTCTTCTTTATTGTTCTCTTTTCTTTTTTCTTACCCTTATTCTTCTTCTCTTTCTTTTCTCTTATTTGTTTTCTTCTTATCTCATTCTTGTCTTTTAATATCCTGTCGTGTCTTCTGTTTTTTCTCTTCTTCCTTCTTTTCCTTAGTTACTTGCTTCTTTCCTCACTCACTAGCATTACCTTATTCTTATTTACTTATTTTCTTCTTAATTATTTTATTCTTTGTTTTTTTTTCTTCTTCCATTCTTCTTGATATTGTAAATGATTCTTTCTTTCATTCTTCTTTTCTTTTTTCTTCTTTTTTCTTGTTCTTGTTATTTTCTTCTTCTTATTCTTCTTCTTCTTTTCTTATTAATTCTTCTTCTTCTTCATTTTATTCTTATTTGGAGGCGCTTTTCTTCATTATTCTTCTTTTCTTATTATTCTTCTTCTTCATTTTATTCTCTTCTTTTTTCTTCTTCTTCTTATTAATTCTTCTTATTATTTTAGCATTACTTCATTCGCCTTCTTAATTCTTTTACTTCTTAATTTAAATGGTAAATTTTTCTTCCGTCATTCTTATTTCTTCTGTTTATACCATTTTTTTCTTAATTCTTATTATTACTTATATTTCTTCTTCTTAGGTTGGTCCACCTCAGTTCTTTCTGCGCCTTCGATTTCCGCTTCTCGCGCTACTATCTCGATCCCCGCGGGTGGGCGATCATCATCCTCGGGCCTATTTTTCTCTATTTCTATTTCTGTTTTCTCTTTTCTTCTTCTCTTCTCTTTCTCTCTTTTACTGTCTGGCTTATAATAGTCTCTATATCTATTCTCCTCTACTCTCTCGTCATCGACGATACTAGACGCGCCCCCTCCATATCTCGCCCTCCCACGCTCCGCCCCGCCCCGTACCTTGCTGGATTGCTGGTACCACTTTTTGTGCGGCCCCTGTCACCCCCCCACCCACCCCCCTTATCCCACCCAACCCCCACCCCCGGCCCTTATTGCTTAATTCTCGTCATCTGGTCGCAGCTTTTCGTGCGCCTTTTTCTCCGTTCTCGTTACCCTCCCTAAGCCTTTCTCCTCCCTTTTGATTCTTTTTTTCCTCACGCCTTCCCCCGCGTCTACCGCTCCGGCTGGCCGGCGTCGGGGTTCTTGGCCTTCCGGGGCCCTACCGGGGTTGGCCTCTTTTTCCCCCCTTCGGGGCAGGGTCTCGCGGACCCTCCCGCTCTTTGGTCTTTGGGTGGTCGGGGGGGTTCTCCGCCTCCCTTTCCGGGGGTATGTGAACCGTCCCCTGTGTTCCCCGTCGGCTCGGCTCTCCTTGCCGTATCGTCGCGTTTTCACCTACTATCTGTCTGTGCTGTTCCCCGCCGGCTCGCGCTCCCCCCCAAAAAACTTTTATTTTAATGTTTTTTGTTTTTTTTTTGTTTTCCTTTTCTCACTTTTCCCCTCTACCCCTTCGCTAGTGCCCCCCTTTTCTCTTGCTTAAGCACACCATTCTCTGCCACCCTTCCCCTCTATAACTGTGTTGTTCCTGCATCTCCCTAGGTTCTCCCTTGCCCTTGTTTCGGTTCTGTCCCCCGCCCCTACTTCACCGGGCCTCGTTGTAGGCCTTCTCTTTTTCCACCCAACCCCATCTTTGGGCGCACCGTTTTCGGCCCATGTTTCCTAGTCCACTCCCCTCCCCTTTTCTCCTCTTTGGTCTTTCCGCCTTCTTTGTGCCCTTTCTCCCCTTATTTCTTAAGTCTCCACCTCCGTGTTGCCGCACTGCTCCGGTCTCCTCCTTCTCCACCGGCTTTGGCCTACCCTTCGCCTTTCCTCCTTCCGCCCCCATTGGCGCCCACCTCCGTCCTCCATGGCCCCGCCGTCACCACACACTTTCTGCCCTTCCACTTATCTCTACCACGTCGTTATTTGGCACCGGTTCCACTCATCCTCACCTGCTTCTTTCTTTCTTATCTCTGCCTCTCTCTCTATTCTTCTCTTATTCTCTTTCTTTACTCTCTCTCTCTTCTTCTCTCTCTCTCTTCTTCTTCTTCTTCTTCTCTTTCTCTTCTCTAATCTTCTACTTCTCTTCTTCTTCTATTCTTATTCTCTCTTGAGTATTGTAGATTTCGAGTTTATTCTATCATTCTCTCTCTCTTTTTCTCTCTTCTCTCTCTCTCTTCTCTCTTATCCTTATTGCTCTTTCTTCTCTCCTACTCTCTTTCTTCTCTACTCTTTCTCATTCTTTATCTCTTCTCTTCTACTCTATTCATCTCCTCTCTCTATCCTTCTTTCCCTCTCTCTCTGTTTCTCTGCTCCCTTTCCCTTCTCGGTTCTTGGGTATATCGTCCCTCTCGTCGCCCTCGCTTTTCCACCTTAAACTCTCGCTCGGTCCGCCGGGCCTTCAGTTTACCCTTCTATTCTTCTTAACTTCTTCTTTTCTTCTTCTTCTCTTCTTTCTTCTTCATTCTTAATTCTTCTTCTTCTTTTTTTCTTCTTTTCTTTTCTTTTTTCTTTCTCTCTGGTTTATGCGACTTTTTAATTCTTCTTCTTCTTTCTTATTCTTTCTTTTATTCATTATTCTTCTTCTCTTACTTCTTCTCCTATTCCTTTCTTCTAAATCTTCTATCAATATCGGCTGTTGTTCTTCTTCTTTTCTTTTCTTTTTCTTCTTCTCTCTTTCCACTTTTATCTTCTTCTTTTCTTCCTTCTTCTTTCTTCTTCTTGTTATTATTCTTCTTCTCATTTCTTCTCTTTTCTCTTTCTTCTTTCCTTTCTTATTCTTCTGCTTATTCTTCTTCTTCTTCTTCTCTTAATTCTTCTTCTTCTTCTTCTTCTTCACTTTAATCTTCTTCGTCTTCTTTTCTTCTTCATTCTTGTTTATTCTTCTTCTTCTATTTTTTATTCTTATCTTCTCCTTTCTTTTACTTCTCCTTTTTGCTCCTTCTGTTTCTTCTTCTTCTTCTTCTCTTCTTTCTTTGCTTCTTCTTCTTCTTTTCTTCTTTCTTCTTCTTCTTCTTTTTTTTCTTTTCTTCTTCTTTTTTATTCTTCTTCTTCTTCATTCTTTTCTTAATTATTCTTCTTCTTTCTTCTTCTTCTTCTTCTTCTTATTACTTCTTCTCCGTTTCTTATTCTTCTTTTCATATTCTTTTCTTCAGTCATTGTCATCTTCTTCTTTCCTCTTCTTATTCTTCGTCTTTCAAAGGTACTTCCTACCATAATGGTCTTCTTCTCAACATCAGCTATACTTTTTTTTTGTCTTCAATATTTTTATAATTCTAATAAGTATTGCTATTTATTCTTCTTCTTACTTTTCTTCTTCTTATTCTTTTCGTCCTTTTGTTTCCTTATTCTTATTCTTTTTTTTTTATTCTTTTTTCTTCTTATTCCTACTTCTATTATTCCTTTTTATTCCTTCTTCTTCTTTTTTCTTCTTATTCTTCTTCTTCTTCTTCTTCTTCTTCTTCTTCTTCTTTTCTTATTTGTTCCTCTAGTTCTCTTTGATTTAGATTGTCTTTTTTCTCCTTTCTTCTAACTCGAAAGGAATACGTCCATTATCGCCCACTACTGTTTTACTCTTTTTTATTATTTATTTTTTCTTTATTTTTTTCTTTTTTTTCTTTCTTGTTCTTTCTTTATTCTCTTCTTCTTATTTTTTATTCTTTTTCTTATTCATCTTTCTTATTTCTTACTTCTTTTTTTCCACTCACTACGGCTCAACTGACTGGACGACAATTGTGTAAGTCTTTCCTCCACCTTCTCCCCTTTTCCTTCTTTTTTCTTATTTACACGCTGTTTTATTTTCACGGTTCCCCTATCATCGCCTCCTTTTTTCTCTTCTTTTTTATCTATTTTATTCTTATTCTTCTTCTTCTACTTCTTCTTTTTCTTCACTTTTTTTCTTCTCAATTCTTTTCTTTATTCTTCTTCTTCTTTTCTTCTCTTTTCTTCTTTTTCCTATCTTATTCTTTTTCCTCTTCTTGTTCTTCTTCTTCTTATACTCCTCCCTCTTCTTCTTCCTTCTTCATTCTTCTTTTCTTCTTTCTCTACCAGCTCCGTGTTATTGAACCTAATTTTATTTTCTACTTTTCTTCTACTTAAGTACTTATCCATTTATTCTTATTATTTGTTTTTCTCATTCTTACTTGTTTTTCTTCTTCTTCTTTGTTATTCTTCTTACTTCTTATTCTTCTTCTTATTCTTATAACTTCTTCTTCTTCTTATTATCTTTCTTACTTTTATTCTTCTTATTCTTCTTCTTCTCACTTTTGGTAGGATTCTCCATGTTCTTTTTTCTTTCTTTTCCTTCGTAATATTCTTCTTCTCTTCCTTTATTCTTTTCTTCTTCTTTTCTTCTTCCTTAATTCTTCATTATTATTATTACTTCTTCTTTCTTCTTCTTATTCTTTTATTTTCTTCTTCTTCTTTTTTCTTCTTGTTCTTCTTCTTTTCTTATTTATTCTTCTTCTCTACTTCTTTTCTCTTACATTTTTTTTATTTTCTTCTTCTTCTTCTTTTCTGCCTTTTCTTATTCTACCTCTTTTTTCTTCTTTTCTTCTCTTCTTCTTCTTCTTTTCCTACTTACTTTTACCTTTATTCTTCTTCTACATCACCTTTTCGTCATAGTTAACAATTATCTTCTTCTATTCTTTTTTTTCTTTTCGTTCATTCTCTTATTATTACTTCTTCTTCTTCTTTTCTTCTTAAGCAGCTTTTCTTTCTTTCATTCCTTCTTTTTTCTTCTTTCTTCTTATTTTGTTCTTTCTCTTCTTCTTCTTATCTTTCTTCTTCTTCTCTTCTTATTTTTGTTCTTCTTTTTCTTCTTTTTTCTTCTTCTTACTTATTCTATTACTTTCTCTTTTTCTTACTTCTTCTTCTTCTTCTTCTTCTGCTTCTTCTTTCTTCTTCTCCTTGCAATTCATGATCTTTTCTTCTTCTTCTTCCTTTTTTCTTCTTCTTTTTTCTTATCTTCTTCTTCTTATTTTCTTATATTCTTTTCATTTTCTAACGTCCAACTTTCATCTTACCTTAATTTTTTTCTTTATTCTTCTTCATCTTCTTCTTTTCTTCTTCTTATTCTTCTTCTCCCTCTCCTCCCCCTCCTTTCCTTTCTTATTCTCTTCTTCTTTCTTTCTTTAGTCTATATACTCCTTTTCATCTTTCTTCACAAATGTCTTATTTTTTACTTTCTCTCTTCTTGTTCTTCTTTTTCTTTTTTCTTTTCTTCTTTGTTCTTCTTCTTCTATTTTTTCTTCTTCTTTCTTATTCTTTTCCTTTCATCCTACTCTTTTTCCTTTTCTTCATCTTTTCCTTTTCTTTCTTTGTTCTCTTCTTCCATCATCCTTGTTTTTCCCTCTTTTATTCTTCTTTATTCCCTCTAATTGACCTCTGGCTCTTTTACTTCTTATTCTTCCTTCTTCTTCTTCTTCTTCTTCTTCTTCTTAATTATGGTCTTCTTTTCTTCGTGTCTGTCGTCGTCGATGTAGTAGTCGTAGTCGTGTCGTCGTTGTACGTCTTCTTTCTTCTTCTTCCCTCTCTATTTCATTTCCTCTCCTCCTCTCTTTCATTATACTCTTATTCTTTTATTCATTCCTATTTTCTTCTTTTATTCTCTCTTTTATTCTTTTATTTTATCTCTTTTTTCCTTCTTTCCCACTTGCTGTTTTACTCTCCTCTTATTCTTTCTCCTTACTCTAACATAAAGCGGCTTAACATCTTTTCATCGCTTCATTCCTTCCCTTCTTACTTTGTTAGACGTAATCTCATTTTTCTTCTTACTCTTAAGGACCGATTACTTGTTCTTTTTATTATTCTTCTTCCCCATTCTTATTGTCTTCAATTATTCTTACTTTTCTCTTATTCTTCTTTTTATTCTTTTCTTCTTCTACTTTCTTCTTATTATTACTTCTTCTTCTCTCTTCATTTTCTTCTTCTTCTTCCATTACTTTTCTTTTCTTCTTCTTTTATCTCTCTCCCCCCACCCGCGGCCGGCGGACAGCGAGCGCTTACTATTTCACCTATTCGCTCATATGCCGACTCCTCTATCCTTCATTACTAATTTCATTTCCTCATCTTACTACTCACCTTCCTTTACCACCCCTTCCTCACTCTTTCACCCATCATCTCTCCTCCTAATCCTATTACCTCATCCTCTCTTCCTCATCCTCCTTCCTTTCTTTCTCTACCTCCTCATTTCTCCTATATTATTGTTTTTTTTCTCCCCGAGTTGCTAGAACTATCACTCTGCTTCTCCTCATCTATTCCCTCATTTATTTCTTTCTTCACTACTTCCGTAATTATATCCTCTCTCTCCTCTACTCCTCCATCTCCTTCCTTTTTTCCTCTTATCCTCAATCCATCTTCTGACTCCTCATCTTTTATGCTTCGGTGCATCACTACTCATATCCTCCTCCCCTCCTCCTTCTCCTCTCCTCCTCCTTCCTCTCCTACTCCTCCTCTCATATCCTCACTCCTACAGTACTCCTTCATACTCTACTCCTCATCCTTCCTCCTCTCTCAATCTACCTCCCTCTTCCTCCTCCTCTCTATCGTTACGTCTCCACTTTTCTGTGACCTCCTCTGCCACTCTTCCCGGCCTCCTTTCTCTCTTCATCCCTTCTTCTTCCTTTCTTCATCCTCCTCTTCCTCATCTTCTTCCTCCTAACTCCTCCCATAACGAGCCATGTCCTCATCATGTCCTCATCTTAAAGCAAATGTAGTTTGTCTCCACGAAAGAGGTCTTGAACACATCCTATCTATTACTTCAACTTCCTTCCCTTACTTCTTTCGTTTCTCTTGTATACTCCTCTCCTCCTCCTTTCCTCCTCATCCTATCCTCCTCATCCCCTTCCTCATTCCTCTCCTCACTTGCACTACCTCATCATCTACTCCTCTACTCTCCTTATCCTACCCTCACTCATACTCTCTCCTCTCCTCCTCATCATCCTCTCCTCGTAACTCCTCCTCCTCATCTCATTCTCTCCTATACTCCTCCTCTCTACATCTCTCATCTCATCATCTCTCACTCTCTACTACTCTCTACTATACCATCCTCCTCATCCTCTCATTTCCCTATCCTCTCTCTCCCTAACCTCCTCTCTGCCTCCTCATCCTCACTCTTCTATCCTCTCCTCATTCATCCTCTTATCTCCTACTATTCATCTCCTCTCTCCTCTCTCCTAATCCTTTACTCGCTCCTCTGGTAACTACTCCTCCTCCTCCTCTCATCTCTCTCATAATGTCTCCTCCTACTCATCATCTACTCTTCCTCCTCTTCATATAGTATCTACTCCTCATTGTCTCATCTACCTCCTCCACTCCTCATCCTTCTTCTACTACTATCTCTATTCTTTCATCCCATCCTCCTCCCCTCCTATCATCTCCTCTCACTACTCTCCTTCCTATCATCCTATAATCTCATCTCTCCTCCATCTATACTCTACTCATCCTACTATCTCTACTCTCTTAACTAATCTCACTCATATCCTGTTTCCTTCTACTCATCTCCTCTCTCGGATGACCCTACCTCTCCTACTCACTCTCTCTCTCCTACTCTAATCTAATCCTATCTTACTCACTTTCTCCTATATCCTCCTCTTATCCTCCCTCCTACTACTCACCTCCTTATCCCCCCCTTCCTCATCTACTACATCTCCCACCTCCTCATATCCTCCTCTCCTCACTCCTACTATACTCATCATTTATCATAATATCTCCATCATCCTAATCCTCTCTTCCTCTCTTTTTACTTCTTATCTCCTCATTAACTACTTCGTCTCCTCTCCTACATAATTTATCACTCATCCCTAGTCTCTCCTCTACTAATATCCTCTCCTATCACTATCTCACTCTCCTCCTATCCTTCATCTCTATCCTCATCTCCTACTACTCTACTCCTTAATACTTACCCTGCTTCTTTACTTTGACCTTTGCCCCTCCCCTGTACTACCCTACTCATTCCCTGTTTTCCCCGTTTCCCTCCTTTTCCCACTTTTTTTCGCTATCCCCGCCCCATACTGCATCCACCTTCTTGCC
>JABUQX010088517.1:0-31220 GCA_015478945.1 Trachelipus rathkii
AGTTACGAAATTACGCTTTTCGCCAAATCGCCAAATAAATCGCCAAGGATAAAGTTTACCCTAAGTATTGATGGCTCATTTTTTCAGAAATACCTTTTTTTTTGTCTTTACTCCTTATAGCCTTTCTCCATTGTAGATAAATGATAATTAATCATTATTTCGAAATATTCGGTTTATTACAAATATTTGGTTTAATCCAAATATTTGGCTTATCGCAAATAAAGACTATATTCACTTATTAATTGTTATGGAGAATAACAAATAATTATTGAATCATTTATGTTCGAACATGATCAACGTTTGGCCCACCTACATTTGCCCCCTTTAGGGGGCTTTAGCGCGTTTTTGATGTCTTTACCTGTTTGACCACCTTTTTTCGACCATGGGTCAAATTTTGACCACCTAATTTTTTGTCCTTCCTTTAGGGACTTAGCCCTTTTTTGATGTCAACCTTGTTTGACCACCTTGACCCTTCCATATACCATGGGTCAAATTTTTTGGCCCACGCTAATTTTTTTGGCCACTCCGGTCCCCACCGAACTTTGAATCGTAGAGAGCTCTTTCACATATTTTCGTTCCTCACTTGGAACGCCCCCTGTATGGAGTCTTATCCTAAACTTGAACACTTGCTACACACGAACACCAACACGTCACACACACACAACAAAAGTATGGCACACAACATCTAGCACACATCACACGCACACACGAGCACACACACACACACATACATACACACACCCTCTTACACTTATACACACATTCACCTATGACACTTACTATCAATCACACATCACTAATGTACACTAATTTTTTTCGAATCAGCAACACCTTTTGGGTTTCCATGTCAATTTGGCTCGTCACCGTAATTTTATGGCGTTCAATTTTATAGTGGGCTAGCCCTATTATATTGTGAGATCGCTCTCAAATCCAATTTTCTGTCCTTGAACCCTTTTCTCTCTAAAGCTTCACAGATACCTGATGGGTTCAAATTCTTGACCAGTCTACGGTAGAGTTTTTTTGTCCTCTCCTTTAGGCACCTAGACCTTTTGATTGTCCTTAATAAACAGGCCCTTGTTTTGACCCATAGACATTTTCGGCCTTGACCTATTGCGCTAGATACACATATGGAGTTCATTTTGGCACGCAACTGCAGTCGACAGAGATTGTTTGGCCTACTCGTGTCCCTAGCCATACAGGTCACAATAATGTTCGTATTCGCGACTGTTGAAACGCTAAATGTTCAATCTACGTAGAATGCCCTATTAGTGTTACTATTGATTATTCTAATTGAGATGCCAGGTGAGTGGGCCAGTTTGAGTGCCGAATTGAAGAGAGTGACCTAAAGTGAGTGCCAATAGTAGTAGCCTATTCGATGAGTGCCATTGAGTGTCCATAATTGAGTGCTCACTTTTTTCCAAGGCCTTTATTTCTAGCTCTATTCCCTGACTCTAGAGAATAGTGCACCTGAATATGTTTGGGTGTCCTTTCGCCCTGTAGGTTAAATGGTTATGTAGGTAGTAGGAGATCGAGTTAGGTGTATTAGCTTTAACATATAGTTTTAATATTTTGTTGTAGTGTAATACAATACTTAATGATATTTTGTCTTAACTATATCGTTTATATATTAACATCTAGTTCACATTAATACACACATACATCGTTTTATTGACACTTTTAACACTATGCTTAAATCACGAAGTTGACACTAACTACAGTCACTTTATGAAAATCTTAATACAGCATCATAGTAAACACTTACGTAGCAATAGATCACTTATCAATCTATATCAACTCTACATATTACTTTGTGTTATGTTAGGTTATCTGTTGTATAGTTGGGTCTAGTTAGTATGTAGTTACGTTGTATGATTTATGTTAAAGTTTACTGGTACACACTTGATATTTTTGATAGTCAATTGTTTAGGTGTTTTCAAACAGTATTGATTTGCCATCAATTTGAATTGTAGCCCCTGTTGGGTTTATTGATATATGTTTTGGGCAGTAGTTCTCAAAAAAAAATAAAGGCCCAAGAGAAACAATTAAATGTCTCCAGGTAGTTTTCAAGTGAGTGTTTTAGTTCGAGCAATTAGTGAGGTCCATTGGAAGCATTGAGACAGGTTCATAGCTTTTGATGATTCTGACATCTTATGATTACGTAGATCTTGATTACCGATCTATATAGGATTGATGTCATCTGTGTGGAGGAAAGTCTATCTTTGAGAGAGAGCGTCATCCTGCTTATTACCGGTGGCTAGGCTTGTCCATATGCTAATAAGGTAACACGAGTTAAGTATTTAAAAAAGTTTGGTGTTTGGGCCCCTATAGATCATAAGCTGATTCCACGCCATAAGGGGCGCAATGCGTGCGAGGCCCTTCGAGCGCAAGAACAGGCGCTAACCCATGCCTTCCCGTCTGGAGGCTGCTGCCCCCCGCCGGGCGTCCTCCTTTCCGCCGCGTCCTTGCCCTGCGTCGCGTGCGCTGACCGCAGGCTTTACATATTCACCGACGCGACTAAAATTATTGATATCAATGGGGTAACTTCAAATAGACTATGAATCTATCGATTTTATCTACTAATTGTAAGATCGGAATATTATTTGATTGAAGAAACATAAATCCTTGTTACATACTATGAGGGAAAATTCATTTAGGCCTTAAATCTAGTAAAGTCAAATAGAGTGTGGTAGCCAGTCTAGACTAACAAAGAGAATTAAGAGTAAGCTCTGTGTTTCGTTTTGGTTGCACTCCGGTTGTTAACATTTGCTCTAATAGCATTCGGATGCGTTTTTACAGCTTTAACTTTTTCGCCATATGTTTATTAGCTGCTTTATATAATGCTTCACATATTTATTTCAACGCACTATATACTTAAAGAAGTATTAAATCAGGTAAAATCAATTAGAGGTAGTGGAGACCGTATTGCTATGACACTATAGTTGGATTGATTGTATGACTTGTTGCTTAGCTCTGCTGTTTTAAGTTGCTGTATAACTTTATTAATGCTAGTTAAGCGAGCGCCGATTAGATCTGATATGTATATCACAAGACCAGCATTATCGCTTACATCGAACGATTACAACTATACATAGCATTCACAATAGCCTCCTATAATATAGACTTAGTCTAAATCTAAAGTAAACTCAGAGTAGCTTATGTTGTTTTAACCTTATGGTATTTTATCATCACTTAACGGGATTTAGTAAGTCTTTTTTGTTTTAACTCACATTTGCTTTAATATCGCTTTATATCTTTCTGCTATTAACTGCTTTAAAGACGTCTTACTGCTTTGATAACTGCTTTACACGTATCACTCATCATTATACTATACATCCTTAACAGCCAGCAAAACCTAGTAACATGGTTCTAATAGATGTGGCTTCCTTTATCCCTAACAAACTCTAATGGAGATTCAGTATATGCTTTTTTTTATCTAAGAATATAAATTATATATAAATACTGCTTTAACTAATCTGAGTCTCTCTATAAAACAGGCTTTTAACATTATCCTGCTTTATCACTGAGCTTTACCTTATTAGGTATTAAACTTTTCACTGACTTTAATCTGTTTTATAAATAACTTCACTTGCGTTACTGCTTTTATTAACTAAATTCTGCTTTACGCTTTAATAACTCATATGTTTTAACTGACCTTTATACTAATATGTATTAATCATTATAACATTAGTTTTATATATAAAAAATAGTCAATAACAATAGCAATTTTGAACAGCGGCGTCCCTTGATAGACAAACATCATAGATCTATCTAAAAGTAGAGATGATTATAAGTTATGGTGTATAGTTGTGATATTATATCTGCTTATTAACATAGCTTATTACTCGTCAATAGTCTCTGAGCATGTTAACTTTATTAACAATCAAGGTTTTGAACTGCTATTAACTACAATTATGTTTTATACTGCTATTAATCTCAATAGATTTTACTGTCTATTAACTACTACATTATAAATTTTTGTTTATGTAATTATGATTTTTATTTTATTATTGTTTTAGTAATAAATGATAAAATTTTTATTAATTAATTTTTATTAATATATTGTTATTATTATATTATTATTTTTATTATTTATATATTTTTAATTTATTTATATTAATTATTATACTAGTGTTTTAAATTTATTATCTAATTCATAGCCTATTATGTTATATTATTTTAGAACACACACATACTACACTCACGCAACGTTTTCCTTTCTCACATTGAAATTGTTTATTAAAATTGATTTTTTATAATACTTACGCACACACAAACATTTATATATAATATATATTATATATACACACATATACACACATCAGCACACGACATATATATATCACACAACTTATACAACACAATTCCACTATGACAACTTATTATACACACATTCACAAAATGACTTACTTACATTTAACCGTAGACACTTACATTTACACTTGATACACACGCGGTCACACACACACAAGCATATAATATACACAACACACACCGACACACATACACTTAACACACATTCCCTAATGACACTATACACACATTCTTATATGACAACTTACATTTACACCATATGATCACTACATTTACAACTATACACACACACCACACACACAACACTTCAACACACAGAATTTACTTTACAACTCGCACAAAGATTTATACTTAAACACGCAGTATTTAACTTACACCATCACAAAGATTTACTTACCACTCCACACACAGATTTACTTACACTTATCTTTCACAGATTACTTACACTCACACACAGAATTTACTTACACAACACAGATTTACTTACACACAACAGAGTTACTTAACACTCACACACAGATTACTCTTTACAATCCACAACACACTAATATATTCCTCCACCCACCACACACACGCAACATCTTCACTTACACATTATACACTGTAAATTTATTTAAAACATTTTATGTTTTAATTAAACACTGTACATTTATATTACTCATTCAAATCATAAAATACTTAAAATAATTTTCAAATTTTCTTATAAAACTTATATAATAACATCGTAATTCACTACACTATATTAATTAAAAAAATTTTTCCTTCTCATCCAGAGTTTATACTTTTTGTTTTTATAATTTTATAACTATAAAAGTTTTTAACATAACTTTTTGAGCTATAAATTCATATTCAATGAGAAGTTAAATTAAATACAGCCATATATTTTTACGCACCAGGAATGGCATGAGAGATCAGTAGATGTGCACGCGGGTTCAGCCACGTATCTAACGCCGGGCCACACTCTAGCGAGGCCAATCTGAGTCCCGACTTTTGTTGAGTTGGACTGGGACGGGCGTGAGCGAGTCAGTCTTTTATGCCATGACTGCGGGGTTGGTGCTTGTCGTTGTGCTCGCTATGCATGGCGTCTACTGCGGGGGCTGACGCCGCTGGCTGTGAGCTTATTCTCATGGGATCTAGGCGGAAGCGCACTTGATAGCATAGAGACTGTCGTGGGCTGTAGGCTATGTAGCGTAGGAGAACTATTCGAAGAGGATGATAATATGCCTCACAAGTAAGAAATCCATTCATATAATTATAGGATGGTATCAAGAGATGACGCGTGACATCAAGAATACACTCTATAGAGTGTAACACTTTCATACAGTGAAGTCAGCGTAATCTTGCGTAGGTCATTAATACTGTTGAGAGACTGCGCCAACAGGTTGAGTGTTGTCAATTGAAGAGAGTATTGAGGCATTCAAAGTTGGCATGGGTCAGATCAAATAAAGAGGGAACGTTGTAATTAAGTGTCTATGGTACGAGAGGTTTAAAGTGTGTGTGAGAAGGTGTGCAACTGTATAAAGGTCGTCCATAGTGAAATGTGTGATATGTCAGACTTTAAATGAGGGCAAATCGTTGGTGCCCAGTTAGCGGTAGCGTCTGTGACGAAAACAGGAGAACGTGTGTAAACATTCTAGTGGCATACTCTTGGTAATGAGTACACCAAATTTCGGTACGATCCTCATACCTTATTAACCTAACGGATAGACACCCATATTAGGTGGCGTATTCTATGATCTCAGGGGAAGCTACGAAATAGCTTGAAAAAAGTGCATCCAGATTGTCACATATTGTGGACACTCACTTGCAACTGATGTGGCAATACTACGTTGGCACTCTACATTGGCACTCATCTTTGGGCACCTCATAGGCACTCACTGGCACTGCGGTCACTCTGGCACTCACGGCGCGGCCGCTCATAAGATATTATCGATAGATACATACTATAGGGAACATACACTAGATATCTACGTTTCTAAGTTACGGCCACGAATATATGTGACGGGGTGGGGTACACGAGTGAGTACCATATAAAATATACGTGTGCTCAAAAATTGACTACCAATTGGTAAATTATTGGTCAAAGGTCAACGACCGAAATTATATCATTGAGTCAAAAACAAGGTTATAGACATCAAAAAGGGCTAAGTCCCTATAAAGAAGGACAAAAAATTACCGTGGTCAAGAATTGACCCATGGTACAATAGACAATTTAGAGACAAATGTCATAGGACAAAAAAGGTAGAGACATAATATTCAAAAATAGGGCTACGCCAAAGGGTAGACCAAAATTACGGTATGGGTATCCTAAAATTGACTACCTATGGGAAATACCAAAGGGTTGATCGAAAATTAAAATTAGATGAATCCCTTTCTAATGTGTGTAATAAGTGTCATAGTGAAATGTGTGTATAATAGTGTAAGTGTGATGTGTGAATGTTAAGTTGTGTGTGTGTGGTGTGTTTTGTGTGTGATGGTGTGATAGGTATGTTCAGTAGATAGATACATACATGGCGTATCAAGTTAGGAAACGAGAAATATTGTGAACGTGTGGAGTGGGAACCTCAATCGAGTGCCATAAAATCATAGCAGTGGGACCATTAATATGTGATCAACCATGTATATCTATATGGCAAGGCTCAAGGCCTGAAATACCAGGTCAATATATATCACAAGGTTATAGAACATCCAAAAGTGCTAAGTACCCTTAAAGGAAGGACAAAAATATTACCGGTGGTCAAAATTGACCCAATGGTAATCATATTCAAGCTTTGGAGCAAGGTCAAGGACAAACAAGGTTAAGACAACGGCTAAGCCCATAAAGGGTGCCAAAAAAGGGTGGTGGTGGGCCAAAATTGACGCCATGGAAAGACCAATAGGGTTGGTCGAAATAATTAGGGTGGAGTACTACATACGGTGCTGTAAAGCAAACTCGAGTTTGCAAACTAACTCAAAAAAATAGGTGATTGCCGAAAAATTAGTGGTTGACTCTAAAAAAAATTAAGGTTGCCAAAAAAATATTAAGGTGTTGCCGTAAAATTAGCGGGTGCTCTCAGAATAAAAGCTGCTTACATAAAAGAAATGACTGTAAGGTTTCAAAAAAAAAGGTTCAAACCAAAAAAAGGTAAAGCCAAATAAAAGAGTCAAGGCCTCAAAAAGTCAGGGTCCAGAAAAGGTCAGGGCAGCGTAAAAATTTGGCTTCAAGAGAAAAGAGTGCGTGTTGAGCCCAAATTTAGCCTCAGTACACTCCTCGAAAAAAAGGTTCAATAGGTACCATTTAGAACCAATGGAGGTCTAAGTAGAACTAATAGGAGTTCCAAATGAGTGGGTCACCTGGTAAACTATTATTAATATATTGATTATATATTATTATTTATTATTTATTATCTATTGGTATTATTCTTATTATTATTATCATTATCATTATTTTATTATTTATTATTAATTATTATTATTAATTTATTATTACTTATTTATGGTATTTATTATTTATTATTATTATTAATGGGTGTATAGGCGGGTATATATATATATTCAGATGTTTTATATTTTCTTTACACGGTATTTTAATATATATAATATATAGTTTTATATATAATAATTATATGTATATAATTATAAGTATATATTATAGTAATATTAATATATATATAATAGTTATGGTTGGTGAGTATTATAGTAGTATAATTAGGTGGATATAATTAGAAGTATATAGTGAGATATTCAAGTGAAGTATGTAACATAGGGTTAGGTGTAGAGGGTAGGAGATTGTAGTGTAGCGCCACTAGCCACATATTTTTATGAGTCTTTTGATAAAAATAAAGAGATTGGTAAGTTTGGCAACTGCGCATTTCAGATGTATTTGACAAGTGAATGAAAAGGAAGAAATTATTAATAAATAATATAATATAGAATATTAAGAAATAGAATAGAAAGGCAATTCATTATATAGCTATTAAAAGTACGTATAAAATTTCTACAATTGGAAGAGTGCTTACCTATAACTAATCTTTGTTGCTTAAGAGTAATTTTAAAGCTATCGTCGAACAAGATTTATCCTATATTGTCATATAATAAATGATATAGGTCCAGGCAGACTTAATTTACCTAATTGCTGTTAATGCGAAGAAAAAAGATGACGAGGATATCACGACTTGGGAACTGATAAAACTTAATTTCGTTCAGTAGTATGCGTACGAAAGAAAATTTATGAAAAAGGAATTATCGTAGTAAAATCTCTCTCTCTCTCTTATCGCGTGTTTGTAATATGCGTCTGGGCTCTTCTCATATCTCTTATATCTACTCTCTCATAGTATGGTCACTGATCCTAATCTTTATCCCTTTTATACTCTCTGATGGTCTATCTCATACTTCGTCCTCTTCCTCTCATCTCTCTCTAAATATATATATATATAATATAGTATATAATAATATATATAGTATATATAGTTATATATATATATTATTAATAATATATATATATATTATAATATAATATATATATTATATCATCCTAACCCAGATGTATAAGTAATTCTTTTAAATGTGAACGTAATATATATACTTGTATATATAAATATAATATATAATATATACGTATTATATATATTAATATATATAGTATATATATATATATATATATATATATATATATATATATATAATATATATATATATATATATATATTATAATATATATAAATATATATATATAATATATATATATATAGTAGTGATTCAATATATTATAAGATAATATATAGGTTTTGTTTTTATATAATAACTAGTATTTTTAAGTAAATATATAATATAATATATATATATAATATAAAGCATAGTACATTATGATTATAATAAATCTTATTATCTTACCAATTTAAGGTTTATTTCAAAATATACTTTTATTATATTTTTTACTATGTCAGAATAAAAGAAAATAATGGTACTAAATATATAAAGGTAATAATTTATATAAAATATATAATTATATTATCTATATATATATATATAATAATATATATATATAATATAATATATACTATATTATATCTATATTTTAATAATATGTTATTGGATAATACTTTCATTATATATAGCTGAGGAGAGATCTAGCGCAAATTATGTAGAATCGAGGAGTGGCAAGATGCAGAATAATATATAGGATAGAGCGCAAATTGCGCTTTTGCGCTCTCTTTAAAAAGTTGTCGAGCGCAAATGCGAAAGCGCACATTTTAGAAATTTCGCTCAAACGCAAAAGCGGCAGCATTTTTTAACCTAAGCGCAAATTGCGCTTTCATTTGCGCTGATGCCCACCCCTTATGATAATGACAAATAAAGTAGTCACCTATATACAAATATTACATATTATTATAATAATGATATTATAGATTATAGTATATGTTTATGTGTGTCTATGTGTGAGCAATATAATTAAATAGTTATATGTCCTTTTGATAAGCCGGATTCAATAATACCTCATTCTCAGTAACCAGTCTTGAAAGCACTTCTCAAACAGGTGCATCAGACATCCTTTTAATATGTGAAAAATCCGAACAAAAACAGATCAATGAGATACACCATGTCTTGTGGAAGAAACTTTTTAAGTTCGAGTTCTGAAATCATATCGTGTTGGAGTATGAGATGATTTTTCCTTTTTGAGTATGATTTTCCATCTTTGTACAGTGGAACAAATTCACATAGCTTTTCTATTGGAGTCAAAACTACGAGAAACGCATAACTAGGGCTACCCGCATAGATACTTAGTAAACTAAGGTCATATAAAATATGAAACGTTTCAAAATTTTGTTAAAACAAGTTAGTTGCGGTGATAATTTTATGGAAAATACTTATGGCAAAAGAGTTAAATGTTCATATTGAGCTGTTGGTAGTTGCCAAAATTTTAACAAACGAAAACGAATCACTGCTTAGTCAAAAAAAAATAAATTGCCCAATTTTTAAGTTAAATTAAATGAACAAAATAGTTAACTACCCGTTGGCTTCCCTGAACAAAAAAAATTAACTAACGGTGCAAACGGTGCAAACCGGTGCAAACCGGTTTCAGCTTACCACCGATGGTGGGCATTTGGTAGCTATAATTTTAAAATTGCTCAAAATTATTGCTAAAACAAAAGAGAAGATTGATATAGATGTAGTACCTATTGCCCCTGAAATGAAATAATTTTAAATCTTAGAGACTAAATCAAAAAGAGGGAAAAAAAACTTTTAAGAAGAAAGACTCCTCTACCAAAGAAAATGACATTATCAACAATCTGACAAGATTACACACAATGCGTTAACTAAGCCAAGATAGAGTTTACCATAATAATTAAATAGTTTTATTTTACGTTAGTTTTTCCTTTTACTCAGTATAATTAAAGGTTTAGCCTGTAATATACATACAGTTTGTTTGTTTTGCAATGGCAATTTTCCATTGCCCATAGAACCTAGGTAATAGAGACTATAGAATAAATACTTCCGTGAAAGCAGATAAAAGCTAAGAGAAATGGGTCTTTAGGTGGTTATGTTGATAAGCCTTTAATTAGAGAGAAAGGATGGAAGGGGCAGAAGAATGAAGTTCTTCTAGTAATAAAATCTCTTCATTCTTCTCTTAGATGATTAAAACCTTCACCGGATGCGATTCGCATGTAAAACGACACCCATGCCATAAATTAGAATCTTTGCATCATCTCATCAAGTATGTCTCAAACTAAGTTAACCTCAACGTGATTATATCTCACTATATAGTGAACATTTGAAGTTGTGACCGATGGATGCAAGAGTCTGTCACGTGTGATTAAGATGAGCCGTATTAAAGAGGCGCAATGGCATTGGAAAAAGTAAAAAATCTTTTTAAAAGCTGCGTCAAATAAAAATAACTATACCAAACTCAATAGTATTAATTGAAAAAAAAAAATAAAAAACAATATAGTATTAATAATATAATATTTTTATTTCTTTTCATTTATAATATATTAACAGTGATGGTAAAGATAATTTATTTAATTATTAATTAAAGTAAATTATTAAATAAATAAATATTATATACCACTGATACATTATATTAAATAAACTATTAATACATAAATATTATTTTATAACTACTGAAAAATTCTACCCAGTATATACGTAATTCATAACTTTATATAGCTATGGGTAAAGAATGTTAATAGCAAAAGATGGAAATGGTCTACTAAATCTATTCTCATTTCTTGGTAATTACAAATTTTATATTATATATAAGTTGTTATTCAAATGACTTTTACAATACATTCTACTAAACTCATTTAAAGAAATACTATTAATAATATTTTATGCTATATCCAATTCCACCATGAAATATCATAAGTAAAAATGATTATTAATATTAAAATAATAAAAAAGAAAATGATATAAAGAAAGTAAATAAAATAAGAAGATAAAAAAAGATATAAAAATAGAGAGTGAAGAAGAGAAATCAGAAAGAAATTTTGGTTCAAACATAATTTAATGAAAATTTACTTTTAAATATACGGTAAACTATCATGATTTGATAAATTTTTTATACCAACCAAAAATAATATTTTTATAATTACTATATAATCCTTAAGGACTTTACAGGTTTAATAATATAATCTATATTTATAGGTATCATATCTATATCAATATAGGAAATATCAAGGGTACATATATAATAGTAGGATATAAAAGTAAGATTTATTTATTCTACTACATTTAATTATATAATTTCCAACACTGCCTATCTAATATCGACTGGAACAGGAATCACCATTACTTCCCACACCAACGGTATTTTACTCACAGATAAGATATTATTATATAAGAAAGTATGAATATTATTATTATTATAACATATATATATAACTAATACTACTTAACTTCTTTCCATATTTCACTATGTTCAATACCATATAGATATTAATTATATATATATTATATATATATATATTATATATATATATATATATATATTACTCACTCTCACAAAGGTGTATTCAAATGATTGATAAGCTTATAGTTACTAATATAATTGAACCTATTATTTTTATGGAGTAATGAATTTAGTCATAGTAAATAACAGACATAATTAATTGAATTAAGATAATATAAAAATTCAATGTATATTTATAAAACTACCATTTTTTGATTTCTGTTCATATTACTTAAATAATATAAATTATTAATAGAATATAGATAAATAATTTATAATAAATATCAATTATATGCTCAACTATATTACTATAATAGTACATAAATTAAACTGGAAACATCATAAGGGTATAGGTTATACTTTTTGGGAAGCCACAGTAATTATGCTTATCTTTCTTGTTATAAACTTTAATTCTAATATGGGTTTTTATAAAGGGGAAATCATTAGGTTGTTATTTATTATATAATGATTTAAATCAATAATCACAGGATACTTATTAGACTTATACATACTATATATTACTAACAATATTCTTATATATATCTCACACACTATATATATATAATATAAATTCGGAAATTTAACTAATAATTTAAGCTTGTTTCTTTTATATAAAAATATTTTTTTATAATATTTAATATTTTTACTCATATAATAAATATAGGTGCTCTTTTTATGAAGATATTTATTAACATAATGTTATTACTGCCTAACAGTTTCTAGGTAAAATTTGAAGTTGTGCATTACTGAGTGAAAGGTTATTAATTATAGGGAATCATTTATATTATTCATCACAAATAGCCTAAGTTTTAGCTTATATACATTATTATTTGGTATTTAGTTCAGTCACAATATGTAAATATAGTTAGTAATCTACATATCTGGTAGTTAGTTCTAAATAACACATATTGAGTTTTCTATACTCACTTATATATGATTAAATAATGTGTACTATGGTGAGTTATCAACATCTCTTTATATAACCTCTAACTACTGACAATTGTCATAACTATTGGTTTTGAATTTTTTACATATTTCAGTTATGCTATCACTATGATAATATATAATGAAGAGTTCAACTTATTGACGAACTAGTATATACGATTTTCACAGTATAACTAACTCCAAATCTTCCTATCATGCCACCTATCTTAACCCTAAATTAAATAATATACTGTCATATCTTCAATTACTTATACATTAGACCATTCACTAATGTAAAAAGTATTGTGTACATAACTCATTTTATAATTTATATTTACCTTCTCAATCTTATTTTCAATATATTAAAGAAATACATATATTTCAACTGAATATACTTGCAGATATATAAATTATTATGGACTTATAAGGATTTTTTGGTTTCATTTTCAAAAAATAATTTAAATATATATATTATATACTCTATATATATAATATATTAATTAATATAATATATAATATATATTATTAATATATTATATAATATTTTAGTTATATAATATATATATAAGAAATATATATATTATATATATTATTATATAATATTTTTCCACAAGATATATATTAAATATATATTATATTACTATATTATATATATATTATATATATATATATATATATATATATTTATATTATCTATATATAATTATATATATTTATATTAGGTATATGATAATATAATTATATATATATATATATATATATAATACTAAATAAATTATATATATTTATATATATATAATATAGATATATATATTAATAAGATATATATATTATATATAATAGATATGATTATAATATATATATATATATATTATATATATATTATATATATTAATATGATATAAAAATAATGTTATAGTATATATATTAATATATAGTATTATATATAATATGAATATAATTAATGATATAAAAATATATATATATATTATATATAAGTATAGATATATATATTTAATATATAGATATGTATAGATTATATATATATATATATATTAATAATATATCGATTATATATATATTATTATTATAGATATAAATATATATAATTAATATATGTTATAAGATATTATTAATTAATTATAAATAGATTACAATAATATATATATATATAGAATATATATAATAGATTAATATATATATATTATATTATAGATATATAATTAATCAGAAATATATATATAATAAGAATAATATGTTATATATATATAATTAATAATATATTTATATATTTTGTAATATATATATTATTATCACTAAATTAGATATAAGTATTGTGACGTGATGGCAACTGAGCTCGGTTGGATTATATTCAAAAGGTATGTTAGACTGTGATCAAAATATATACAGAGTAGATGCATGTACCGATATGATATGTTGAAGCATGCGCTGAAAGGCTGAAGTGTCAGAAAAAATTATTTGAAGGAGAATAGAAAGAAAGAAATTGATGGAAATATCAAAGAACAGTAACATGGAGGAAAGAAATTTTAAATTGTATAATGATCAAATGAGAGGAAACTAGGAAGAAGATCACCAAAATATTAAAATATATTATATTAAAAATAAAGGAAGCCAAAATTCATGGTGTTGAAAACACCTTTAATCAATGAAAAGAAGGAAGCCCAGGATGCTGAAATGGAAAACCAAAAATGTAAGAATCACATGTGGAAGTAAAAAGTGTAATACTCAAAATGTTAAGAAAGCTACTCTTGAGATTTTCATTTATAAATATAAAAGCTCAATAGCGGAGATCCTGCTAAGAAGAAGAAACAAGAGAGAGGTTAAAGAAACTTTTCTAAACCTATATAGCCATCAAATTTTGCAGATTATCTTTATAAAGTAAAATTACTGGCAGTTATGATAATGATTTATAAGAAGAAGATGAAGAATAAAAGAATGTCAAAGAATAATAAAGACTGAATTATCCTTAGATATCTTTATTATTTTTATTATTTTCAGTCCCCTCCTTGATAAAGAATTTGCCTCTGAGTGATGACATTACTATAATTTATATATAATGATTTATATATATATTAATAAATTTATAATTATATATAATATATATATATATATATATAATATATATATATACATTAATATTATATAATATAAATAACATATATATTATATACAAATATATCTATACAAGGCCCTAATTTATATATATATATAGCATAATTATACTGCAAATACAGTAAATGAAATTAACTAATATATGATTATATAATACTCCGTAACACATAGACAGTAATAAGGGTAACTCAGATATCTATGACATAGTACAGTGCTATAATAACTATATGATATCATCGTAGTATACCATTTATATGATATTTACTACTATAATAACATCCCACTGGACATGTATCATATATCTCAATCTCTATATTTACAAAATAATCATTAAAATATTTCAAAATTCGATGTTATATACATTAATATATCAAAATATGTTATATTAACAAAATCTAATATTAAATTATTCTCCCTATTATTATTTAAAATAGAATAAATTTTATTTAATATTGTTTATCAAATTTTTCATATTTAAAATAAATAATATTAAATTGACTTATAAGGTTTTTGAGCTCTATAAAGATGAGTTCGATATCTGATCCGATTGTGATGTTTTTATTGTAAGATTATTTTAATATAAAGATATTAATAATATTGAATGACAAGGTCGAAAGTAAATAGGAAAAGTAAAATAAAAATACAATAAAAACAAAATAAAAATTATTACATTAAAAATAATTCAAAGAAAACTCTTCATGTGACGCTAGATTTTCTCTTTACAATTTTATCTATTTTATTTCATCTGATCCGAATCTATTTTAATGCACTATCTATACTATCCCTCAACAATATTTATAACTGCGGTGCACAACTCATGATATTATCTTTAATTATTACTTATACCTACTATATACTAACGTAAATATCCTTTCATATATTAATTATATATTATTATATTATATTATATTATATATATTACTAATAATATATATATATATAATATTAATATATTTATTAATAATATAATATATAATATATATATTTTTTATTCATTACGATACATATGTCGCAATGTATCAATTCATATATTATACAGTTAAATCTATCAATCTATATTACAATCTATCTATTCTATCCATATATTCATATATTTATATATTATATATATATACTATAATAATATTTATATTATATATAATATATATTATAATATAATATATTATATATATATATTTAATATATTATATAATATTTATATTTATATTAATATATATTAATAACATATCTATATTATATATATTATTGTTTATTAATTTAATATAATATATATAATTAATACTAATATATATATATAATATTATCACATATTAATAACCTCTCCATAAACCATATATATATATATTATAATATATTATATATAAATTATACTAATATATATTATATAAATTAATATTTATATATATATATATATAATAATTATATAGTAGTTAATAAAAAAACTACGCGTATAATATATATATAATAGTCATATATTATTAAATTTATTTAATAATTTTAATGATATATATATCTATTATATTAATTATAATATATTATAATTAATTTATAATATATCTATTAATATATTATTATAAATATTATTATATATATATTATATAATTATTTATATGATTTGAATAATAAATATATAATATATATATATATATATTAATATAATATATATAATATATAATATAAGATATATATATTAATATATATTATATATATATATAATATATATTATATATATATATATTATATAATATTTTAACAAATATTAATCAAATTTTGATAATAAAACTATTTTTTCAAAATTTATTACATATTGTATTTAATTTTATTTATTGTATGTTATCTTTTTATATAAAAATAAATCACATCATTTATTAACCGTTTTAGTTTGAACATCAGAACTTATATCTAAATTGAATTCACAGTCAACATTTTTTGAAAGCAGGTCCGTAAGGCTTTGCCCGAGGGTGAGAATACTCCTTTCATTTTCTTTTCAAGTAATTGTAGTAATTTTTAGTATTACCTTATTCTAGCTCCTTAACACAAAAGCAAGCAATAGCGAAGCTAGGCCAGCCGTAACGGACATTAAACACATACGCATACATGTACTTTACATATACAACTTAACACACGCCACATATATATATATATATATATATATATAATCATAATATTACTATATATATATATTATAATAATTATTATATATTAATATATAATATAATATTAATATATATATTATTATATTAATATAACATATATCTAATAATATATATATATTATTATATATAATTATTATAATAATATAATTATATATATTTATTATATATATTAATATATATTAAATATATATATTATATATATTAACCATAATATTATATATTTATATATATATAATATATAAATATAATAAATTTTTAATAGACATATACCAATATATAATATTATATAAAATATTATATATATTATATATATATATATATAATAATATATATATATATATATATAATATATAATATTATAATAATATAATTATATTATAAATTATTTAATATATATATATATATATATATAAATATATTTATTTGTATATATATTATAAATACTCATAACACAAAAAAAAGATAAATAGTAAAATAATCTATATATATTAAATAATAATTTTTAAATAAGCATAAATAATATATATTTATATAAAAAAATATATAATTAATTATAATATATATAATATATAAAAATAACAATATATATATAATATATTAAATATTAATTTAAAATATATATATTATATATATATAATATATTTATTATTATCTATATATTATTAATAATATTAATATTAAATTTATATATATATATTAATAATAAGTTTATATAACCTATAATATATTATTAATAAATAATATATATATACTATAAATAATATATTGTCATCCTTCCGAAGCTACATTACGCATGTATAACATTAATAAAAAATAGATTTTCTAAGGAATAAATAATAATTTTATTGATAGGAAGACAATTTAACGCCCCTAAGTAGGACGTAAAATTTATTAAAGTAAAAAAAAATAAAAGCTTTTGAATTAAGTAATCGAAATGTTTAAATGTTGGAATAATAACTTTCATGTTATATATAAGGACTTAGTTATTATTGACGAAGGAACCGAAGAAGATCTCCATCCGATAGACGTATAAATGAGTGAAAAGTAAAAGCTGCCGAAAATGATCAGCTTCATATATTTGATACTAAAAAGTTATAAATCTCAGGGTCAATACCACACAAAAAGATGACCAGAGTGCGGGGTTTTCTATGCCTACCTAATGGGGGACTGGCGGGGGACTTTAGACCTTCACCTAATATTTCCTCCTTAATAGGCTCTGAACCCCTATAATATTAACACAATTGATAGAGAAATAATAAATACAATTTTTCTATCAGTGCACAGAATAATAAATTAAAGAAGAATTATAATCGTCTCATGCAATTACTTATACTACTGCTTTCAATACTAACTAAAATGCTTAATTCCTAAAGAATTTTTCCTATATTTGTTATAGTTCAAAGCTTATTTAAAAGAAAACGTCTTGAACATAAGGAAGCTGTAAAGTCGATTATGAAACATGACCCACAGAAGCAATATAAGTTGATACACAGTATAAATAGTTATTATCTTTTCCTGTAGCTGGGTACAATTATCATTTATGTTATTAGTTATATCCCATCACTCGTCCTTTCGGTTGAGGTCTGGCCTGTCTGTATATAATAATACTAATGTTGAATTCAAGCAGAAAAAAATGTTTTATATATATATAATATTATATATATATATATATATATATATATATATATATATATATATATATATATATATATATATATATATATATATATTGATATATATAATATAATATAAATATATATCTTAATTATCATATAAAATTATTAAATATATTAATATATAAATATATATAAAGTCTAATTTGTAATGAGATGGCATCATTTTTCAAAAGCACTCATTAAAATTAATTCATATTTTTTAATTATTATTTTTGGATTACATTTTTTTTCAAGCTTTCACCGTCTGTTCTGTGAAATTCATACTAACTACATTTCTGAGCTTAGATTTTTTGACAATTTTAATTACTCTCTCATTAAAAATTTTGTCTTGTGCTATTTCCTTCAAATTTATGTTTGGTTAAATCTATTTTTATTTTTTGCCATTTTCACTGGGATTAATCTTACACCGGTTTTTCTTTGATATTTATGTGATCAGCTTATCTCTAAGTTCCAACGATTATTGATGACAACAAAATTTATGATATTTAAGGATAATTACTATTGAGTAGGTCTTTTGTTTTTATTGATGCAATTTGTGTTTTTTTTGGATTGTGTCAGTTATGTGAGTATTCTACTTTGTATTCTTTTATTGTTTTAGCTGTCGCTTATTCAAGCATACTGTGATTCCTAAGGGAACAGCTAAATTCTACCTCTATATATATACAGAATTACCTCTGGAAAGGATATACTACCTCTCATACTACAATTAGATTATATTATGGTGGAGGTAAGTAAAAAATCAAGAGATTAATATAATTATCTAGTGAATGAGAGTAGTATCGATATAAATAGTATAAATGTACAAGCATTATTTAGAGAAGTTCTCCTCTTATGATCATGAGGTGTGAACTTCTACTTAAAAAAAAAGATGGGAATATATATATTATAAGTACCTCTCTATATATAACTGCTCTAACTGGACTTAGCTGGTATTAAATATTTAGTCAAGATTAGAACAATTTCAAAAGATATTTTTTTCCTTTTCTAAAATTTTTAATAAGAATATAAAAGATATAACTTGCATCTCATTTACCAAAGAGTTTCAATCTGTATTTTTCTTGTGCATTCCAAATTCAATTCATTTGATCCCTTTTCTGAAATACCAAAGTCGTTGGGGAAATAATTAATTAAAATGTGGTGTTATTTAAAAGTTTGAAACATTAAAATTAAAAAGGAATTCAATAAAAGTAAGTTTTAATTGAAGAAAAATTACTATGCCGTTAATACAAAGAACTAAGTAGTTTTATACCTATTTATTATAAAGCCCCTTATGAATTTATTGTCTCAAGCCATTCACTAACATCCTTTTCTTATGATTCAACAACCTAGTAGCTGTAAGTGTTAGTGTTTTGTAATAGATTAGTCTGCTACCACGCATTTTTTTTCACAGAGTTTTAATGGAAATTATATATTATCTTCCTCAATTATTATTATTGTATTTATATATATATTGTAGATATCACTAGAGTAAAAAGATTTTTTAAATGGTATGAGAGATGAGATGATAACAGGCGTTGAAGACAGCCTACTACAACATAGCTGTAGTCTGATCATGATATAGGAAACAAAACTGTCACAAGATATTAGTGGAGAGAATAGATCATTTATTGTGTTTAATGAGTGCACATCTAACCTACTTCTGCAATTACATTTGTTTTGTTATGTTCCGTTGATGATTCATATTATATGGAATTGGACCTCCTATTAGGTAGTCAGGTTAACAAGAGAACCACAGACCTGATATAGCGGGTTGGAGATTAAATGAATGTACAGAGTATATCAAAATTCTCGACAGCGGACCAGAACCGATGGAGTGGCACTCGTCAGAGAGGTGATAGAGAAAAATGGGGCGGCTTATAGGGCGTTGTCATGCAATAGAGAATGAGGAATGCTAAACATACATATGAGAGGAGTGGATGTTAGGTTCAGCTACTAGTTCTGAAAGTGACAAGGGTCGGAAGTCGTAGGATAGATTTTCGTTTACACAAATATACATCATATCCTATACATACTATTGAATAGGTTTATATTTACTGGAAATATTATTTTTAGGTCAATGAGTGGTAACCAATTGGATCTTCGCTTATATGATCGTAATATATTAACCGTACTAGTTATTCAGATTGAAGATTCCTTTTCCTCTGATTGACACATAATATAACTATGATTAAATACAAAACTTATATGAATGATAATAGACACCCCAAACTAACATATTAAGAAAATAGAGTAATTATATAATATTAACTATATTATATATTTAGTAAAATTATACTTAAATTGACTAATATAGATAATATCTAAATAGACCAAGTATATATAGATGATATGTAGATCAGGATAAAGTAATATCAATTCAGGTATAAGATAAAATACAGGATAATAGGTGAAATCCTATAAGTATATCAAATGTGAAAGAAGTAGATGATAAAATATTAAATAAAATCTATCAGAGCGACGGATAACATAAGCACCTTACAGTGGAATATCTTGACAAAGATTCAGACCAGTCTAGAGTTAACACTCTATAAGTAACTTATTTATTGCAAAATGTTCAATATAAGTGTTACCGAAGAAAAATATTTCTATATTATTATGGTTGAATTAGTACATGAGCACTTAAATATAACAAACGCACATAATAAGTGCAGAATTATAAAAACGAAAAACTATATTATAAATAAAAAAGAATAATAAGCGCTATATTAGTAAAGCATTTTAACCCATTAGTGAATGCTGAGAATACATCTAAAGAGCAGGGATCGGAATAGTAGTCAAATTTAAAGGATACAAACAATTGTTTATTATATACTACGCTGTATAGGATAAAAATATAATGTTCTCAAAATAACTAGAAAAATACATATAATATAATAGATCTTATTATAACAAATACATAACGTCATTAGAACAAATAGAAAACTACTATTAAAAAATAATAAAATAGCTTATAGATATATAAAATGAAAAAATATTATTAAAACAGTTAATTATAATCATTATAAACAATTGTAAAGGTATTATAAACATATGATTAGCCACATAATAAACAGTTAAATGTATATATAGCTTAAAGCAACGATTTTAGCAATGTGAAATATCTCAATATAATAACGCTTTAACAGTATTATAAGAAATCCTGAGTATTGTATAACTATATATAGAAGGTAGTACTGTAGTCATCTATTAATACCTAAATATATATATATACGTAATAAATATAACTCCATAATTGTAATTGTCATATATATATTATATATTATATATATATAATATATATATATATATATATATAATAACTATATATATTAATATTTATTCATATATACTATATATATATATATATATATATTATATCTATATTATTATTATATATATATATATAGTTATATATTATATATATATATATATAATACTAATTTATATTATATATATATATAATATATGTATATATATATATATATATTATATATATATATTTATATATATATATATATATATATATAATATATATATATTATACTAATTTATAATTAATTTAAAATAAATATAATATATACTATATATATATATTTATATATATATATATATATATATATTATTTACCGGATTGCCGCGTAACAAGACTACCAGTATATTCAAAAGTGGCGGAGGGAGAGGAGGAAAGAGAAAATGAGAGAAGGAGGGGCGCTGAAGGAAAGGAGAGGCAAGAATAGAGTTGGTAGACAGGAACAACAGGGTGATGCAGAAGACCAGAGGTGTGGGGCGGAAAGGCATAAAAAATGTGAGAGAAGGAAAGGAATGATCGCAGGAAGAGTACCAGGTACTACGAAAGACCCTCGAAGGTGTTGAAATAAGAAGTTTACGGGATACGGAGAATCTCCAGGCGATGGGGGGTGCACGAAAACGAGAGTTTAAGATAACATGTGAATGAAGTTAGGTGTTCCAAAGAGAGTATAGGAGAGATAAATGAGAATGATGACATAAGAAGGACGGGGGGTGGAGAATCGAGTTTGTTTGCAAAGGACGTTGCGACTGGAAGGACAGTGTGAGATGATTGAGGTTAATACCCGAAGAGACACGATTGAGGCGAGGGAAGAACCATTTGTGAGACACCAGAACAGCTGATTAACGTGAGGACGGGAGAGAAAGGAGAGGATGGAGGAGCCTGAAGAGTTGGACTAGAGACCGAGCGCGGTGGGAGTTCGTCAGAACAGCTGACACGTTAAACGCTTACAGAGTCTGGTGAAAAGGATGAAAAATTATTATTATTATTCTATTATATTATATTATTATTATTATTATTATATTATTTTATTAATAATTATTATTGATTTTTATTATTATTATTATAGATTATATTTAATAATTATATTATTATATTATATTATTATATATATACATAAATAATATATAAATATAATCATAATCATAATTATCATAATCATATTATCATAATTATCAAATCATAATCATAATCTAATCATAACAAAATTATTTTATATTATATATTATTATATATTATGTTTATTATAATTTATTTATATATATTCTTATTTTATTTTATCTTATTATTATGTATTATTATTATTAATAATTCTTATTATCATATTTTTATGTTTTAAGTAAGTTTGATAACATTATTAATCATTTATAATAAAAGTATATTACATTATAAAATAAATCTAATTATATATTATATTATATTATTCATTATATTACATTAGGTTTAGTACAATTGTGATATGTTATGATTATATGTATAAATAATTATGTATATGTATTTAACTTATGTATTAATTATATTATTATTAATATAGTTGAAATCTGGCACAATATCTATAATTATATATTATTTTTATTATACGATATGAAATAATGCTTCATTAAAAGGAATCCTACTTAAAATATCAACCTTAACAAACCAGATATATAAAGGCGTTAAATTATATAAATAATAATATAGAGTAAGATGAAGAGAGAGAGAGATGAGAGGGAGAGAGCGAAGCTATCGAGTAGGCAACACATTTAAGGTTTTGCAATGATATATAAATATATACTCACTATGTAATAAAATAAATTATTATTTTTAATGTATATTTATAGTAATAATTCAGTATATTAACATGAACGGGGATATGTTCGGATGTTATTATAGACATACATATTAATAATTTTTTCAACTTTGTTAAAACCTGTTTATTTAAAATAATATAATAACAAACATAACAAACAAATAACATAAGTAATTAAATAATATTAAATTATAATATATATATTTCATTATAAAGAATGAATAAATATACTAAAAATATATATATGTATAAAAAATTAAATTTAAATAATACAATTAAAATATATAATTTTAATTTTTTTTATTTTTAATTTTTTTTATTAAAGAACTATATTGTGCATATATAGCCGCTAAGAATTCAATGAGGGGAATTCTATGTTATAGGTTAATTTATACTACATGGATCAGACTATCGGATTCGTAAACCGCGCAATTGCCAAATGCGAACTATCCGTCGCATACTAAAGTAACCAGTTTGAGCACGGTAGCGGCGTGATTAATAATATATATAATAATAACTAGTATTAATATAATAATATTAATTATAATTAAATATAAATAAGAAATATAAATAATAAATAAAAAACAAAATCAGTGTATATAATTTTTTTATTATTATATATTATAAATAATATAAAATAATATAATATATAAAATAATAAATATATAATAAATATAAAAATAAATAAATATTATTATAATATATTAAATAAAATAAAATTACTTCTAATAAAATGATAATTTATAATATAAATAAATAATAAATATAATAATATAAATAAATATAATAATAAATATAACAATATATATATAATAATATATATTAAATAATAATATAATAATAAATATATATATAATATATTAAAATAATATTAATTATATATATAATAATTAAATAATAATAAATATAAATATTATAATATATATATATATAAATATATATATTAATAATATATATAATATATATAAAATATATATATATTTATAATACCTTATATTAATATATATATAATAATATACTATATTATATGATATATATTACTATGATAATATATAGTATAATATAATTATTATAAATAATATATAATATATATAATAATTATTATTTAATATTAATAAATACACTATAAATATATACTATTAAACTATAATATATATATATAAATAATTAAATAATATATAAATTATAAAATATAATTAATTTATAATATATATATATTATTATATATATGATATATTAATACTAGATATTACAACATTGTGGTGGCTGTTGAAACCTCATGAAATTGATAGGGTCCGATTACCGGTACCCCTTGACGCTTTACACTAGAGTGAGTCACAACAAATCTCATTAACTGAATGCTATATAAATTCAGTTGCTTTCAGTCACATAACGCCTTTATTCATCAAATGTTTCAGGCAAAGTGATGTAACTTACTTCATTTTATTTACTATAGACTTCAAGAATTACTGGGCTCATCACATTTCATTTCTTTCCTCGTCGAACTGCTTGATATCAAGCTTACGATTGCATAAAAAAAACATTTAATTAAGCTTTTGATCTGATAAGCTCCAGTGCTCCAGCCTCAGCTTTCGCTCCGAATCAGTTTTGGTTTCATAACCTCATCGCTTTATAATCGACTTATCTCCTTCTAAGCCTATCACCTTTATTTCTAGAGTTAAAAACTTTCGCAGATTAGAATACTCGTTCTCGAATCCGGCTCAGATACCATTATATAATATAAATATATATATACTATTAATAATAAACATATATATTTACAATATGAATATATACTTATATATATAAATCATATATATATTATTATTAATATATAATAAATAGTATAATACTAAAATAATATTATATATATACTATAAATAATTTATATATATATAATAATATCATATATCATACCCTCACCTTCTTTCTTTCACGATTAGAGATAAGGTGCGTACCACATTCACATGGACAAGAGAATAAGTACGAAGAAGAATACTGATGACACGTCACAATAGAAGTCCAGCTTATATGTATAAGTTATATTAATATACATACTATATATAATAAATATTTATCATCTAGTAAAATGACAATTCTCAATATTAAAATTAAATATATATATAATATATATCATAGTATAATAATAATATAATAATATCTTAATAATATATACTATATATATATATATAATTGAAAAAATAACCCTTTAAAAGTACTTTTCACTCTGCTGGATTGAACCTGGGCCCTAGTCCTCGTGGCGGGTGTGGTTCAAAACACAATACGCGTTTCTCATAACTGCTAGGGCCAGGTTCATCACATGCAAAGGAAATTACTAATACAAGGGGTTATTTTTTTATCAATACTATCACATCACCTGCAGGCTGAGCGGTGTAGAAGCGCGATGAGCGTTATCTAACTCAAATATATAAACCTAATATATATATATAACATATATATATATATCAATAATATTATTATAATATATATATACTACATATATATATATAAATATATAATTATAAATATATATAATTAAGTATGCATAATAGTTTAAGTTTTCAAAAGAAAAGGAGTTTTTCTCGTGTTTGCTCTGCTGTGTGTTATTGTTTTGTTTTTATCTTGTTTTTGTTAGTCGTGTAAGTTTGTTATTTTGTTTAAGTGCATCAGTATCGTGGAATCTAAATAATCATATTTAGAATCTAAGTGAGTAATTTAATTAAATTATAATTACTTAGAATAACAAATTACTCAAAAGAGATCAGATGGAACCATAAAATAAAATAATAAAAACCTAATAGAAATTTCGCACGACAGGGAATCCTTTAGAAAGTTCTTTAGTTGTCTTACTTTTTAAACTTGTTTAAGTTTTACGTATTTAATTCATTAATGCAGCTTTTAGCTTTTACAGAAGGTACGCCTAAAGAACGTTTTTTAGCTTTTTTTAAATAGTTTTAATTTTTTTTTTTTTAGTATATTAAAATTTTTATTTTTCGAAGTTTTTCTCTGACTTCCTATTCATTTCTGGGGATCGTGATCTGCGTAAATAAGTCCAGCCTCATTCTTTTTAACTTTTAATGGTTTTATGTACTTTACATATTTACCGCTAACGCCGTGCTTTCTGATTTAGTCAGTTTCTGTAACAATTGTAATAATGACATTTCGATTAATAATACTTTATTTTTTATGTTTTAATGCGTCTATAAGTTTTATTTGCTTATAGTTTTTATTTTGTTTATTCATTTTTTATTGTACGTGCTTCTCACATCTGTGTGTGTGCTTTTTGTGTTGGCACGGTTTTCCCTTTAAGTAATAAACCTAAATTCTGTGGTTTTTTTGGTTGGGCTGTGTATGGTCGAGTTGTGTATGTGTTTGAATATGTAGTGGTGTCTGTTATGAATGACTGGACAGAGAAATGTAGGGGTGAAGGCGCAGTGAAATGGGGTTTCTCTATTGACTTTAGCTCAACGTCCGTGGACACTGTAAGGGCTAAACAATGACATCTGTGGAATATCACTTACATCGCTAACTCTCTAAATACATTTAATTACTGTTTCTGAGACCAAGTCAGCTAGCGGGATATTCATTTTATTCAAATAAAACTTAATATCTCCAACTATAACTTCGCAAAAGTTCAAATTCTTGTTGAAGTTGAATCGTTGACAAAACAATTCAACTACCTGATAACCATCGTCTTGAGAAAATCTTAAGAAATCTCTAATTTCGATGTTACTGGATTAATCCTTTCTCAACTTACTTTATCTGTGTTTTCGCTACTGCTTCCCCTAATGGAACCAAATTTTTGACACCTCCAATTTTATGAATAACTTACTACTGTCTCTGCGACTGTTTTTACTTCTTCCCCATCAATGGCTGAGATCCTCTAATTTAGCGGGGTTTCAACGTACACTCAACTGAGTGATTGGGCTCTCTCATACCGATGCAGGGGAAGGGGCAGGACGGTGCAAAAATCATTAGGTATTGCTACAACGATCTGGAACGTTAATTAAAGAACTACAAATATACCGATCGTCCTATACCAATTCTTGAATCAAGGTTGAATTTATCTTTTCACCGAAACCTCTTCCGGTTACTATACACAACATATATAAAATAAGTAGTCGTGACCAAATATAGATCCATAAATCTAATACCATACCTTAATTTTAGAAACTATATTTGTAGACGTTTTGTTTGAAAGACTTAAATTTGCTAATATGATTTTGTCGAGGATTTATACGATACTTGCTACATTTTGAACTCGTTGCATAGTTTATTTGCCAACTCTGCTTCGAGTGAAGTTACTTTATTTGGACGAGAGTTTTCATTTCAACTACCAATGAAAAGGTAGGGGCCATAATCTCGAGGGATTGAGCGGGTTCATTCCATCTTCACCTAAATTGTTTTTCTCCACAAACTCCTGGTAACTCGGTGTGGGAATGTTTCTCGCTCCATTCCAGCGAGAGACATTGTCTATCGGGCATGAAAACACTCGTTCTCCTATCACTTATAATTTCCATTCTGCTCGAAATCGTTGGAGGGATACTATTCGAGGCTAGCGCGCTTGACACAAAAAAAAACTGCGACACACCTACTTGGCTCATCTCTACTGATAAATTTTGGCAAATCAATCATACTCTGAACAAATAAATGTATATATATACCTTTGTAAATCTGTCATCTTATTCTCCAACTTAAATCATTTCAGAAGGAGAGAGAATTGACAAAATTTTACCTCAATACATTAAATGTTGGATAATTTTATCTTCGGTCCATCATTTTTATCTAATACTAATTCTAACCTAAACTGAAAACGATTCCGGCATACTACCTCACTAACTACTTGCTTCTTTATCTCCTCACTACATGTTTTAAACACTATTCGACGTCTATCCGTGATTATCGCATGATACGGGTGCATGGGATTCTGAGATCTATGAAGATCAGCAAAGGGTTAATGGCCCGGATAGACATTCCTAACCCGTGTTCTTGTAGGGATTGTTGTGCTTCTGAGGCGTATAGCCCCTGTCCTCGTTCAACTTTCTAATCTCTCTATAGTCATATAATACTTAAGTACAAAATTCACTCAGTGCTGAAGCGCGAAAAAATATATCCTCAACTGATCCCGAAGAGGGACAGCCGCTCTGATCCTGCTAGCTATCGTCCTTATAGCTCTCACTTGTGTTCTAATTTAAGATCTTTGAAATCTTCTTAACTACTCACAATTTCTCTAAGATCATAACAGAAAGAATAGTTTGCACAATATATCAGATCCTCGTTAAATTAGGCTTTATGAAGCTCAGAGGATATTGAGTGAATTATACTATCATACATCTACCGAATATATGGTTCTTCTGCCTTATTAAAGGGACCTATGGGAGTCTTGTGATTGGTGGCGCTCAGACTTAAACAAAGGCATAATTGATGCGAGATTATGGCAAATGGCGGTCACTAACTCTCTAAAGCTCCTTCTCTTGGGTTTTCCTCCTTCTCTTGAACTTCATAAATGTCTAAGTTTTCACTATTCTGGTCTCTCCATATTCAGCCTCGTTGATGAAGGCGTCTTCCCTCCCCCTTCCTGTTTAATTGTGGTGTCCTCAAGGTTCTGTTTTTTTTATGTTTAATTCTTACTTTTCATCAGTCCATCTCCTCAGCTGTACTTCTAACTCTGGTTCACTCTTATGCCGACGACATCAACTCTCCATTTTTCCACTCATTTCAATCTTTCCTTCTTTGCACCATTAAAGTTGCTTCGTATTCAGGCTTTTCCGTATTCCTATTCTTTGCCGACCTGGAATAGGATTTCCCGTGGAGCCGCCGCAACTTGGGAAATTCAACTCTTTGAAACTCAACTTCGTTCAAATCTCCTCTCAAAATTCACCTCCTAACTTTCCTATTTCTTCGACGGTTTCTTAAGTTTCACTGATAACATAAACATTCTTTGTCTGAACGTAAACAAAAAATTGTCTTGGAACTCATATCACAGCGGTTTCTAAGGTGGCCTCAAAAGAGCTGGGTGTTTCGTTCAGGTTGCGGGAATTTTTTCTTCTGTCTTCTGCACAGCTACTCCAGTTATATAAGAAGCTTATTCGCCCTTGTTTGGAGTAATATTCACATTTTGGGGGGCTCCTGCTCCACCCCTTCTATTGGATAGAGTTTTACATCTAAAAGCTAAGAGGACTAATAAACTTCCCCTATTTCAAATTCTCTTGCCTCTAATCTCAGAGAAGTGACGCTTGGCGCACTATCCTTTACCTATAGGTTATACAACGGTAGATGTTGCGGGGGAGTTGGCCGCGTCGCATTCCACTTCATTGCGTCAGCCCGCAAAACAGGGGTTGCCATGATCTCGCATGATTTTACGTGACATTGAAATCCCAGATCGTTGTTTGTGGTGCCTCCTTCTTTCCAGACACCTTCTGTTCTGTGGACTCCTTGCCATCTTCTGTTTATCCAACTGTATTTAAATCTTCCTTTCTATAAACCTCCGTCTTGCGCTGCATCTAAGAGACTCACTCTGCGTTAGGCTTGGGGTGGGTTTTCTCTGTATTTTCATTTTCCTGTTTTACTTGAGGTGCCCATGACCGTGAGTGGTGGTACTGTCATATATATTAGTAATATTATTATATATATATATTATATATTATCATTATATATATATATATATATATATATTTATATATATATATAATATATATATAAATATATTTTATAATATATATATATATATATAAATATATATATTATATATATATTATATATATATATATATATATATATATATATATTAATATATATACTATATATATTTATTATATTATATATATATATTATATAAATATATATATATATCTATATATATTATTTTATTATATATATTATTATTATATATATATTATATATATATATATATATAATTATATATAATATATTATATTATTATTGTAATATCCCCCAAATTTTTTCCTTTACAGACAAATTAATTTACTGGTATAGTTAATGAGAAATTATTTGGTTT